>PISX010003746.1:0-132185 GCA_004024625.1 Mellivora capensis | reverse complement strand
TCAAATTTGTTGGCGTAGAGTTGCTCATAGTATGTTCTTATAATTGTTTGTATTTCTTTGGTGTTGGTTGTGATTTCTTCTCTTTCATTCATGATTTTATTTATTTGGGTCCTTTCTCTTTTCTTTTTGATAAGTCTGGCCAGGGGTTTATCAATCTTATTAATTCTTTCAAAGAACCAGCTCCTAGTTTCGTTGATTTCTTCTATTGGTTTTTTTTGTTTGTTTGTTTGTTTCTATTTCGTTGATTTCTGCTCTGATCTTTATGGTTTCTTTTCTCCTGCTGGGTTTAGGCTTTCTTTCTTGTTCTTTCTCCAGCTCCTTTAGGTGCAGGGTTAGGTTGTGTATTTGAGACTTTTCTTGTTTCTTGAGAAAGGCTTGTACTGCTATATATTTTCCCCTCAGGACTGCCTTTGCTGTGTCCCACAGATTTTGAACCGTTGTGTTTTCATTATCATTTGTTTCCATCAATTTTTTCAATTCTTCTTTAATTTCCCGCTTGACCCATTCATTCTTTAGAAGGATGCTGTTTAGTCTCCATGTATTTGGATTCTTTCCAAATTTCCTCTTGTGATTGAGTTCTAGCTTCAGTGCATTGTGATCTGAAAATAGGCAGGGAATGATCCCAATCTTTTGATAAGGTTGAGACCTGATTTATGACCGAGGATGTGATCTATTCTGGAGAATGTTCCATGTGCACTAGAGAAGAATGTGTATTCTGTTGCTTTGGGATGAAATGTTCTGAATATACCTGTGATGTCCATCTGGTCCAGTGTTTCATTTAAGGCTTTTATTTCCTTGTTGATCTTTTGCTTGGATAATCTGTCCATTTCAATAAGGGGAGTGTTAAGGTCCCCTACTATTATTGTATTATTGTCAATGTGTTTCTTTGATTTTGTTATTAATTGGTTTATATAGTTGGCTGCTCCCATGTTAGGGGCATAGATATTTAAAATTGTTAGATCTTCTTGTTGGACAGCCCCTTTGAGTATGATATAGTGTCCTTCCTCATCTGTTATTATGTCTTTGGCTAAAATCTAATTGATCTGATATAAGGATTGCCACCCCAGCTTTCTTCTGATGTCCATTAGCATGGTAAATTGTTTTCCACTCCCTCACTTTAAATCTGGAGGTGTCTTCGGGTCTAAAATGAGTTCTTGTAGGCAACATATTGATGGGTTTTGTTTTTTTATCCATTCTGATACACTGTGTCTTTTGATTTGGGCATTTAGCCCATTAACATTCAGGGTAACTATTGAGAGATATGAATTTAGTGCCATTGTATTGCCTATAAGGTGACTGTTACTGTATATTTTCTCTGTTCCTTTCTGATCTACTACTTTTAGGCTCTCTCTTTGCTTAGAGGACCGCTTTCAATATTTCCTGTAGAGTTGGTTTGGTGTTTGCAAATTCTTTCAGTTTATGTTTGTCCTGGAAGCTTTTTATCTCTCCTTCTATTTTCAATGATAGCCTCGCTGGATATAGTATTCTTGGCTGCATGTTTTTCTTGTTTAGTGCTCTGAATATATCATGCCAGTTCTTTCTGGCCTGCCAGGTCTCTGTGGATAAGTCTGCTACCAGTCTAATATTTTTACCATTGTATGTTACAGACTTCTTTTCCCCGGCTGCTTTCAGGATTTTCTCTCTGTTGCTAAGACATGTTAATTTTGCTATTAGGTGATGGGGTGTCGGCCTATTCTTTTTGATTTTGAGGGGGGTTCTCTGCACCTCCTGGATTTTGATGCTTGTTCCCTTTGCCATATCAGGGAAATTCTCTACAATAATTCTCTCCAATATACTTTCTGCTCTCCTCTCTCTCTCTTCTTCTTCTAGAATCCCAATTCTAATGTTGTTTCGTCTTACGGTGTCACTTATCTCTCAAGTTCTCCCCTCATAGTCCAGTATTTGTTTGTCTCTCTTTTGCTCAGCTTCTTTATTCTCTGTCATTTGGTCTTCTATATCTATAACTTCTATATCTTCTATATCAATTCTTTCTTCTGTCTCATTTAGCCTAGCAGTAAGAGCCTCCATTTTTTATTGCACCTCATTAATAGCTTTTTTAATTTCAACTTGGTTAGATTTTAGTTCTTTTATTTCTCCAGAAAGGGCTTTTATATCTCCAGAGAGGGTTTCTCTAATATCTTCCATGTCTTTTTCGAGCCCAACTAGAACCTTGAGAATCGTCATTCTGAACTCTATATCTGACATATTACCAATGTCTGTATTGATTAGGTCCCTAGCCTTCGGTACTGCTTCTTGTTCTTTTTTTTGTGGTGAGTTTTTCCACTTTGTCATTTTGTCCAGATAAGAGTATATGAAGGAGCCAATAAAATATTAAAAGGGTGGCATGGACCCCAGGAAAATGCGCTTTAACCAAATCGGAAGAGACCCCACATCATGGGGGGGTGGAGAAAGGGGATATAAAGAAGTTCAGAAAACAAAAATTTTAAAAAGAAAACAAAGAAAAAATACAAAAAAAGAAAAGAATATATATATATTAGACTGGTGACTAGAACACGGTCACCCACTTAATTGTGGGGTATTTTGGTCTCTTAGAAGAAAGTACCTCCCAAAATTCAAAGAATAAAAAAAAGTATATAAGGGTAAACACAATGAAGGGATGGAATATGCCTATAAAGATGAAAAACAAAAAAAATTTTTTTTTAATTTCTAAAAGAAGGAGTTGATAAAGTAAGTTGGTTGGGAGAATAAAGAAAATGAAAGTGGAGAGAATTTGTTCCGGCTGGAGACTAGAACTAGCCCGGAGCTAGATTTAGGGTATATTTTGATCCACTAGAGAAAGTTGTACCCCAAATTTTTTAGAAGAAAAAACCCTTATGTGAATACAAAAAGTAAAGTTAAATGCTATGAAGGATAAAATATGACTATAATAAGGTTCAAAAAGGTTATTATTTTTTTTGAAAGGTATTGTTAAGATAGAGTAGTTTAAAAATGTTAAAAAAGAAAAGGGTAAAGGTTTAAAAAAATTTAGCAGAAAAAGAAAAAAAGAAAAAAAATAAAATTAAAGAAAAAATTAAATTAACTGCAAGACTAAAGAATCATGGAGAGAAAGCCATGAAGTCCGCGCTTTGCCTTCTCGTCCTCTGGGATTCTGCTGCTCTCCTTGTTAAGTGAACTTGGTTTGGGCTGGATTTCTTGTTGATCTTCTGGGGGAGGGGCCCTTTGTAGTGATTCTCAAGTGTCTTTGCCCGAGGCGGAGCTGCACCGCCCTTACCAGGGGCCGGGCTAAGTAATTCGCTCGGTTTCGCCTTCGGGAGCTTTTGTTCCCTGAACGCTTTCCGTAGAGTTCCGGAGGACGGGAATGAAAATGGTGACCTCCCAATCTACAGCCCGGAGGAGCCGAGAGTTCGGGGCCCCACTCCTCAGTGCGCCCTCAGAGAAAAGCCCCAATGACTCCCGTCTCCCTGGCCTCCAGCCGCGCTCCGAGCTCACCCAGCCTGCGACCGGTTCAAGGTAACCCCGAGCTGAGAGCTCACTCCTCGGCTCTGTCTCTGTAGCCGGCTTCCCGCTCCAATACCTGCAAGCTCTGTGACACTCAGACACCCCCGATCCTTCTCTGACCTTGCAGGACCTGGGGCCACGCTGACCCCCTGTGGGCTTCACCCCAGTTTAGCCTCTGGAGCGATGTCCCTCCGTGGAGCAGACTTTTAAAAGTCCCGATTTAGTGCTCCGTGGCTCCGCCCCTTGCCAGGAGCCAGCCCCTCCCCCGCGGTGTATCCTCCCGTCGCTTTCGATTCACTTCTCCGCAGGTCCTACCTTTCAGAAAGTGGTTGATTTTCTGTTTCCAGAATTGCTGTTCTTCCTCTCTTTGATCTCCCGTTGGATTTATAGATGTTTGCAATGGTTTGATAAACTATCTAGCTGATCTCTTGCTACCCAATGTAGTCTCAGCCTGCTACTTCCCCACCATCTTGATTCCTCCCTGCCCTCTCAGCTTTTTAATGTGAAACCAGTTATGGGTTGAGGTTTTGTTCTGTTTCCATATGTTTGTACAATTGTTCCAAAACTATTCTTTCTCCACCAAATTGCTTTCACACCTCTTTGAAAATCAATTCATATCTCTGTGTGTCTATTTCTGAAATCTGTATTCTGTTCCATTGATTTATATGCCAATACCAGTAGTTTTCAACAGGATGATTTTATTCCCTTTTCCCACTCCCAGGGACATTTGGCAATATATTGAGATAATTTTGATTGTGACAACAGTTGTGTTATTGATATCTAGTGGGTAGAGGCTGGGAATACTCTTAAACATCCTACAGTACATGGGACAACTCCTATCAACAAAAAACTATCTTCCCCAAAATGTCAATAATCCTAAGATCTAGTTATGGTGCTTAATACTACTGCCAGTATCACACCATTTTGATTGTTATTGTTTATTATATATCTTGAAATCAGGCAGTGTAATTCTTTTTTTTTTTTTTTCAATTATTTTAGCTAGTCTAGGTGTTTTGCATTTTCATATAAATTTTAGGCTCATTTTATGAGTGTCTTTAAAAATTCTGTTGGGATTTGATTGAGGTTGCATTATATCTGTAAATCAGCTGAGGAACAGTTGACATTTTTAAAATACAGTTCAGGGGCACCTGGGTAGCTCATTTGATTAAGTGTCCACCTTGATTTCAGCTCATGTCATGATCTCAGTGTCATGAGATTTGAGCCCCATGTTGGGCTCCACACTGGGTGTGGAGCCTTCTTAAGATTCTCTCCCTCTCCCCCACCCCATTCTCACCCTCTCCCTCCCTCTCATGTCTCAAAAAAAAAAAAAAAATCAGTTCATGGATATGGCATATTTTCAACTTATTTAAGTTCATAATTTCTCTCAGTTTATAGATATAGATAGATAGATACTATTGTATGTATACATATAAACACACACACACACATTATAGTATGTGCATATTTGTCTGTAGTGTTTTAATGTCTTTCTTGTTTTGGCATCAATGTTACAAAATGAATTATGAAGTGTTCCCCATCTCCCTTCTCCTAGGCTTCATTTCTCCCACTTTCCTTTCCTCTCTCCTTTCCTTCCTCTTCTTTCTTCATTTTTTGGAAAAGTGTGTCTTCAGTTGGTATGGTTTCTTAAATGTTTGACAGAATTCAACAGGAAAGCCAATGGAACAAAGATGTTCTATTGTCTTGTGGATTGCATAGTTTCAGATGGCAGGTCTTTGATCTATCTGATCTTTATTCCTGTATACATACTGTCTTTTTCCTCTGGTTGGTTGCTTTCAAGATTTTCTCATTGTCAGTAGTTTTCAGCAGTCTTATTATGTTGTACCTTTGTGGGGGGGGGGGTGCATGCACACATGTGTGGACATGTGTGCATATGTGTAGATATATGTGTGTTTATACTGTTTGGAGTTTGTGGATTTTCTTTCATTTATGGGTTAATAGGTTTCATCATATTTGGAAAATTTTCAGTCCTTATCTGTTTAAATATTTTCCCACCTTTTCTGTTCTCATTCTGGGTAGCCAATTACATTTATGTTATACTACTGAATAATATCCACTGGACACTGAAGTTCTGCTTATTATTTTCAGTATTTATTCTGTTTCTGTGTTTATGTTACACTTCTTGATATAGTCCACTGGCTCTGTTCATTTCCTTTTCAGTCTTTTTTTCTCAGTGTACTTGATGGTGGATTGTTTCTATTGCTTTAGGTTGACTGATCTTTAATTCTTCAGTATCTAATTTGTTTAGTCCTTTCCAGTGAATTTTTCATCTTAGATATACTATTTAAAGCTCTATTCCCATTCGTTTTTTTAAATATCATCTATTTCTTTATTATGTTTGGTTTCTCTTAAATCTTTGTGTATATATGTGTAGATATGTATGTATAAATAAATGTGTGTGTGTATCTCTTTTAAAGTTCTTTTCTGCTCATTCCATTATTTCTGCTCTCTCTAGGTGTGATTCAGGTGACCAGTTTTTCTCCTTGTTAGGGTCACATTTTCTTAGTACATCTCAATTCTAGTATATCATCATTGGAAGCTGGATTTCATTAATCTTGTTGCTGAGTGCTAGAATTTGTTGTATTCCTTTAAAGAGTGTACAGATAGCAATATTTTTGCACTCATCTTTAGTAATGGAAATCCCTTTAAGTTGATTACTGAGTACTATTAAGATGACTCCAAGCACTGATCTCTTCCTTCTCTTCTTGTATGATAAGGTGCCCCAAGCCTGGTATCAATGATATCTCCAAATAGTTTTTTTTTTTTAGATTGTATTTATTTATTTGACAGACAGAGATCACAAGTAGGCAGAGAGAGAGGAAGGAAAGCAAGCTCCCCACCGAGCAGAGAGCCCGATGTGGGGCTTGATCCCAGGACCCTGGCAGAGGGTCAGCCAAAGGCAGAGACTTTAACCAACTGAGACACCCAGCGCCCCTCCAAATAGTTTTGATTTCTTTTAGTTACAAATGGACACTAGAGTTCAGACTGAATGCTAGCATGCTTATTTCTACTGACTTTGTCATTTGTTTTTAAGGAGAGAGTTAGACAAAAGGTAGTTAAATTCTTCTTCTATAATGGACTAGATTGTAAATATTTTAGTCCTTGCAGGTCACATTAGTCTCTGTCATTGTTCAGCTCTGCCACTGTAGCTTAAAAGCAGACATAGGCAATATGTAAACAATGAGTATGGATTTTTTTTTCTTTTTTTCTTTTCCCCCTCTGGTGAGCCTCTGGTGAGAATTTTTTTTTAATTGTTTTTAGTTTCACTTTATTTTATTTACATTCAGATAATTAACATATAGTGTATTATTTCAGAGGTAGAGCTCAGTGATTCATCAGTTTTATATAACACCCAGTGCTCATTACATCGTGTGCCTTCTTAATGCCCATGATGCAGTTACCCCATCCCCCTACCCAGCCACCCCCCACCCCCAGCATCCCTCAGTTTGTTTCTTTTAGTTAAGAATCTCTTCTCGTTTGTCTCCCTTTCTGATTTTGTCTTAATTTATTTTTCCCACCATCTTCTATGCTCCTCTGTTTTGTTTCTTAAATTCCACATATGAATGAAATCATATGCTAATTGTTTTTCTCTGATTGACTTATTTTGTTTAGCATAATACCTTCTAGTTCCATCCACAGCATTGCAAATGGTAAGATTTCATTCTTTTGATGTTGGAGGAGTATTCCATTGTGTGTGTGTGTGTGTGTGTGTATCATATCTTCTTTATCCATTCATCTGTCCATGGACGTCTGGGCTCTTTCCATAGTTTGGCTGTTGTGGTCATTGCTTCTAGAAACATTGAGGTGCATGTGCCCCTTTGGAACTCTACATTTGTATCTAGGGGTAAATATCTAGTAGTGCAATTGCTAGGTTTTAGAGTAGCTCTATTTTTAACTTTCTGAGGAGCCTTCATACTGTTACCCAGAGTTACTTCTTCAGTTTGCATTCCTGCCAACAGTATAAGAGAGTTCCCCTCTTTCTGCATCCTTGCCAACATTCATTGTTTCCTGACTTGTTATTTTTATCCATTCTGACAGGTGTAGCATGATATCTCATTATGGTTTTCATTTGTATTTCCCTGAGGTCGAGTGATGTTGAACACTTTTTCATGTGTCTGTTGGCCATTTGTATATCTTCTTTGGAGAAATGTCTGTTCATATCTTCTGCCCATTTCTTGACTGGATTCTTTGTTCTTTGGGTGTTGAGTTTGATAAGTACTTTATAGATTATAGATACTGGCCCTTTATCTGATTAGACAGTTGCAAATATCCTCTCCCATTCTGGCAATTGTCTTTTGGTTTTGTCAACTGTTTCCTTCTCTGTGAAGCTTTTTATTTTAATGAAGTCCCAATAGTTAATTTTTGCCTTTGCTTCCCTCGCCTTTGGAGACATGTCTAGCCAGAAGTTGCTGTGGCCAAGGCCAAAGAGTTCGCTGTGATCTTCTCTAGTATTTTGATGGATTCCTGTCTCATTTTGACATCTTTCATCCATTTTGAGTCTGTTTTTGTGTAGGGTGTAAGGAAATGGTCCAGGTTCCTTCTTCTGCATGTGGCTGTCCAATTTTGCCAACCCTATTTGTTGACAAGATGGTCTTTTTTCCATTGGATATTTTTTCCTGATTTGTTGAAGATTAGCTGATCATAGAGTTGAGGGTCCATTCTGGGTTCTTTATTCTGTCCCTTTGATCTATGTGTTTTTATGCCAGTACCATACTGTCTTGATGATTACAGCTTTGTAATAGACCTTGAAGTCTGGAATTGTGATACCAACAGCTTTTTTTTTTTTTTTCTTTTTCAACTTTCCTTTGGCTATTCAGGGTCTTTTCTGGTTCCATACACATTTTAGGATTATTTGTTCCAGCTCTGTGAAAAAAGTTGATGGCATTTTGTTAAGGATTACACTGAATGTATAGATTGCTCTGGGAAATATAGACATTTTAACAATATTTGGTTTTTCATTCCATGAGCATGGATACATTTCTTTGTGTCTTTTTCACTTTCTTTCATGACTGATCTATACTTTCTGAGTACAGGTCCTTTACGTCTTTGGTTAGGTTTATTCCTAGGTATCTTATGGGTTTGGGTGTAATTATAAATAGGATCCATTCCTTAATTTCTTTCTTCTTTCTTGTTAGTGTATAGAAATGCAACTGATTTCTCTGCATTGATTTTATATCCTGCCACTCTGGTGAATTCCTGTATGAGTTCTAGCAGTTTGGGGATGGAGTCTTTTATCATCTGCAAAGAGGGAGAGTTTTCTTTCTTCTCTGCCTTTTCTTAGTTTTTGTTGTATGATTGCTGAGGCTAAAACTTCTAGTACTGTGTTGAACAACAGTGGTGAAAGTGGAAATCCCTGTCTGTCTTCCTGACCTCAGGGGGGAAGCTCTTGGTTTTTCCCCATTGAGAATGATATTTGCTATGGGATTTTTGTATGTGGCTTTTATGATATTGAAGTATGTTCCCTCTGTCCCACACCGTGAAGAGTTTTAATCAAGAAAGGATAGGATGCTGTACTTTGTCAGATGCTTTTTCTGCATCAATTGAGAGGATCATATATTTCTTGACCTTTCTTTTATTAACGTAGTGTATCACAGTGATTGATTTGTGGATGTTGAACCACCCTTGCTGCAATCCAGGAATAAATCCCCCTTGGTTGTGGTACATAATCCTTTTACTGTACTGTTGGATCCTATTGGCTAGTATCTTGGTGAGAAGTTTTGCATCCATGTTCATCAGGAATATTAGTCTGTAATTCTCCTTTCTGATGGGGTCTTTGTCTGGTTTGGGGATCAAGGTAATGCTGGCCTCATAGAAAAAGTTTGGAAGTTTGCCTTCTATTTCTATATTTTGAAACAGCCTCAGAAGAATAGGTATTGATTATTTTTGAAATGTCTGGTAGAATTCCCCTAGGAAGCCCTGGATTCTGTTGGAGATTTTTGATTACTGCTTCAGTTTCCTTGCTGGTTATGGGTCTGTTCAGTTTTCTGTTTCTTCCTGTTTCAGTTTTGGTAGTTTATACGTCTCTTGTAATGCATCCCTTTCTTCCAGATTGCCTAATTTGTTGGCATATAGTTGCTCATAATATGTTCTTAAAATTGTTTGCATTTCTGTGATGTTGGTTATGATCTCTCCTCTTTTGGTCATGATTTTATTAATTTAGGTCCTTTCTCTTTTCTTTTTGATAAGTCTGGCTAGGGGTTTATTGATCTTATCAGTTTTTTAAAAGAAATAGCTCCTAGTTTTATCTGTTCTACTGTTCTTTTGCTTTTGATTTCATTGATTTCTGCTTTAATCTTTATTCTCTTCTCCTGCTGGGTTTAGGCTTTATTTGCTGTTCTTTCTCCAGCTCCTTTAGGTATAAGGTTAGGTTGTGTACTTGAGACGTTTCTTATTTCTTGAAAAAGGCTTGTATTGCTATATACTTCCCTCTTAGGACCCCTCCCCCTTTGCTGCATCCCAAAGGTTTTGAACAGTTGTGTCTTCATTTTCATTTGTTTCCATGAATCTTTTTCATTCTTTAATTTTCTAGTGATCCATTCATTAGTGGGATGCTCTTTACCCTCCATGTATTTGAGTTCTTTCCAAATTTCCTCATGTGATTGAGTTCAAGTTTCAAAGAATTATAGTCTGAAAATATGCAGGGAATAATCACATTCTTTGGGTACCAGTTGAGACCTGATTTGTGACCCAGTATTTGATCTATTCTGGAGAATGTTCCATGTGCACTTGAGAAGAATGTCCGTTCTGTTACTTTAGAATGGAATGCTCTGAATATATCTGTGAAGTCCATTTGCTCTGGTGTGTCATTCTAGCTCTTGTTTCCTTGTTGATCTTTGCTTAGATGATCTGTCCACTGCAGTGAGTGGGGTGTTAAAGTCCCCTGCTATTATTGTATTATTATCAATGTGTTCATTTAATTTTGTTATTAATCGTTTCATACAATTGGCTGCTCCTATGTTAGGGCATACATTTTTACAATATTTAGGTTTTCTTGTTGGAGAGACCCTTGAATTATGGTATAGTGACCTTTTTCATCTCTTATTACAGTCTTTGGTTTAATATCTATTTTGTGTGTTATAAGGGTTGCTTTCTTTTGATGACCATTACCATGTTAAATGGTTTTCCACCCCCTCACTTTCAACTAGAGGTGTCTTTTGGTCCAAATTGAGTTTCTTGCAGACAGTATGTCAATAGGTCTTGCTTTTTTATCCAGTTTCATACCCTGTATCTCTTGATTCAGGCATTTAGCCCATTTACACTCAGAGTAACTATTGAAAGATAGGGATTTACTGCCATTGTATTACCTGTAGAGTCAGTGCTTCTGTCTATTATCTTTGTTCCTTTCTGATCTATGTTACTTTTGGGCTCTCTCTTCACTTAAAGCATCCCCTTTACTATTTCTTGCAGGCCTGGTTTAGTTATCACAAGTTATTTTCATTTCTGTTTGTCCTGGAAGCTCTTTCTCTCTCTTTCTATTCTGAATGACAGCCTTGCTAGATATAGTATTCTTGGCCTCATATTTTTCTCATTTAGCACCCTGAATATATCATGCCAGTGCTTTCTGACCTGCCAGGTCTCTATGTATGGATAGGTCTGCTGCCTGTCTTATGTTTTTAACTCTGTACTTAAGGCCCTCTTGTCCAGAGCTGTTTTCAGGACTTTCTCTTTGTCTCTGAAATTTGCAAGCTTCACTATCATATGTCAAGGTGTTGACCTATTTTTATTGATTTTGAGAGGGATTCTCTAAACCTCCTTGACTTGAATGCCTATTCCCGTCCCCAGATTAAGGAAGTTCCCATCTATAATTTGCTCAAATATACCTTCTGGCTTCCTCTTTCCTCTTCTTCTGGGACCCCCAATTATTCTAACTTTGTTTTGCTTTATAGTATCACTGATCTCTCAAATCCTTCTCTCGTGCTCCAATACTTATTTATCTCTCTTTTTCTCCTTTCCTTTATTCTCCATCATTTTATGTTCTATATTACTGATTTTCTCTTCTGCCTCATTTATCCTAGCAGATAGAGCCTCCATTTTGGTTGCATCTCAGTATACCCTTTTTTGTTTTAGCCTAATTAGATTTTAGTTCTTTTATTTCTCTACAAAGGGATTCTCTAGGGTCTTTTATGGTTATTTCAAGTCCAGGTAGTACCATTATAATCATCATTCTCAATTCTAGCTCTGATATCTTACGTATATCTATATTGACTAAGTCTCTGGAAATTAGTACTGCCTTTTGTTCTTTTTTTCTGGGGTGAGTTTTTCCATCCTGTGATTTTGTCCAGAGAAGAATACATGAATGAGGGAGCAAAATGCAAAGATATCAACCATGGCCCCAGCAAAATATATGCTAAACAAATCTGAAGAGTTCAGAAACCAATAACAGAAAAAAAGAGAGAATATAATCAAACAGGTGGACAGAACAGAATCATACACTAGGTCCTAGGTATATTTTGGTCTGTTTGCTAGAAGAAACCGGATCCCAAAATTGTAAAGAAAGACTTATAAAAAATAAAATTGAATAAAATGAAAGGAGGCCAAAACAAAGAATATGGAGTGTGTGTATGAAAATTTAAAAAGACTTTTAAAAAGTTGATAAAATAAGAGACTGGTTGAAAAGAATAAAAAGGGGGAAAATTTTAAACTGAAAGACTAAGGAATCATGAGAAATACCCTGAATTCTATACTATTTTCCCCTCGCACTGGAGTTTTGCAGTTCTTTGTGATTGGTAAACTTGGTATTAGCCAGATGTTCCTACTCATCTTCTAGCGGAGGGCACTAATTCTCAAGTGTCTTTGCCCCAGTGCAATTATACCCCCTTGCCAGGCCACCAGGCTCAGTGTAAGCAGCTCCGGATTGCTCTTTGTGGTTTTTGTTCCCTGAAAGCTTTTTGTACCACTTTCAAGGATGAAAATGGCTGTACCCCAATATCCAGACCCAGAGCTGAAAATTTGTGCCCCCCACTCTTCCGTGAGCCCTCACGGAAAAGCAGTCAATCACTCTTTTCTCCCTGGTTTCATCCACACTCAGTGTTCACCCAGCATGTGATTGAGTTTTTATCACAGGTAGGTACCCCATTTTGAGTCTCCAATCTTTACAGACTCCTATGGCACGCTCCCATGCCATTCCTCCTAGGGCAGGGAGGGGGAGTCTCCCTCACTTCTGCCTCTTGCTGAGTTCCTGCACAAAGAGTGGTCACCCGATTGTGCTGCAGTTCTTACAGCTTATGGCAACACCATGCTAAAAGCCCACTCCTGGGCTCACTGTTTGCAGCTGGCTTCCCTGCTCTAACACTTGGGACCTCTGCCACACTCAGGAGCCCTGTTCTTTCTGTGACCCCCGGGATCCTAAGACCACATGCCCCACCTAGGATTCTGCCCCACTTTGCCACCTTGGCACCTTTTAGGCAGGGACATCCCCCACTAGAGCAGACTTCTAAAATTTCTGATTTTGCACTCTGCGGCTCTATCACTTTCCAGTACCCAGTTTGCAGAGGCTTCCTCCCTGCCACAGTTTATCTTCCAATATGTATCACCTTGGATTCACTTCTCTGCACCCACTACCTTGGGAAAACTGTTCGCTTTTCTGTTTATAGAATTGCAGTAATTATTTTCTTAGCTCTCCAGTTGTGTTTTCAGGTGTTCAGAATGATTCGATATCTAACTAGCTAAATTCCAGGGACCACATGAAACTAGAGTCTCTACTCCTCTGCCATCTTCCTATGGTGAGACTGAGTATGACTATTTTAACACAGCTTTTTTACAAAAACTGGTTGTAGGTTGGATGTGCTTCACAGGCTATACTCGCTTCACAGGCTATACTCCACTGACCTCTGTTACACATTTATAGAAAATAGTTTTAGAATATTTCTACAAATATTATTCCTACTAATAGAATAATGAAAACATTTTAAGTTTTCATTGCAATTCCTTTGTTTTTTAGAGATATGCCACAAGAGGTAAAATGTCTGTATTTTAAACTGACTGGCAAAATACTTTTTTTCATGTAGTAATGCCACCAAATTGATGTACTAACTCATTAATTTTGATTGCGATAATTGAGGAATACTTCTTAATTTTTATCTTAAAATTATATAAAAATGATTCTAAATCAGAGCTTTAAAAATGGTACAATGAAGTCTAACCTGAATCTCTGTTTTCTTCACATTTGTTCCTGTCCTTCCTCTTTAGGTTGTCATTATGGTTTGTCCATCTTTCATAGAAAATATATATATATATATATACATATATATATGTATATATATATAACTAAATATGCGTGTATGTTCAAATAAGTCTGTTTTAATATTTAAGTGGCACACTAAATACATTGTTTGCCACTTGATTTTTTTTCCTGAGATGACTCCATAGCAGTATATAAAAAGATGAGAAGTTTTTTTTTAAATTATGGTAATTATATGGGCATACCTTGGGGATAATATAGGTTCAGATCCAGACCACTACAATGTAGTGAATCAAATGAATTTTTTGGTTTCCCAGTGTATTGAGAACTTAGATTTATACTTTATTGTAGTCTGTTAGGTAAAATACAATAGTATTATAGCTAAAAATATAATATACATACCTTCATTTAAAAATATTTTACAGCTAAAAATTGCTATCTATCTTCCAGGCTTTCAGTGAGTTGTAATATTTTTGCTGGTGAATGATCTTGCCTTGATGTTAATGGCAGCTGACTGATCAAGGTGGTGGTTACTGAAAGTTAGAGTGGCTGTCGCAGTTTTTTAAAAGAAGAGAGTATAGTTTTCTGCATCAGTGGGCTCTTCCTTTCACCAACAATTTCTCTGTAGGATGTAATGCTGTTTGGTAACATTTTACCTATAGTAGAACTTCTTTCAAAATTGGAGTTACTCCCCTCAAACCTTGCTGCTGCTTTATTGACTAACTATGTAATATTCTAAATTCTTCATTATATTCAATGGTTTTCATAGCATCTTCACCAGGAGTAGAATTTATCTCAAGAAACTACTTTCTTTGCTCATACATTAGAAGCAACTCTTATTGGTTCAAGTTTTGTCATGATATTGCAGCAATTCAGTCATATCTTCAGGCTCCACTTCTAATTCTAGACGTTTTGTTATTTTTTGCCAAATCTGCAGTTACTTCCTCCACTGAAATCTTGAATTTCTCAAAGTCATCGGTGAGAGTTGGTATCAGCTTCTTCCAAATTCCTATTTGTTTTGGTATTTTGACCTTTTCCATGAATCATGAATGTTCTTAATGTCATTTAGAATGGTGAATGCATTCCAGAAGGTTTTCAATTTATTTAGCCTGGATCCATCAGGGGAATCACTGTATATCGCAGCTCTAGCTTTATGAAATGTATTTCTTTAGTAAGAAAACTTGAAAGATGATATTGCTCCTTGTTCCATGGGCTACAGAATGGCTGTTGTGTTAGCAGGCATGAAAACAACACGAATCTCATTTTCCATCTCCATCAGAGCTCTTGGGTGACCACGTGCGTTGTCAATGAGCAGTAATATTTTGAAGGGAATCTTTTTTTGAGCAGTAGGTCTCAAAAGCAGGCTTAAAATATTCAATAAACCATGCTATAAACAAATTGCTTTTTTAAAAACTTAAATTCAGTTAATTAACATATAATATATAATTAGTTTCAGAGATAGAGATCACTGATTCATCAGTCTTATATAATGCCCAGTGCTCATTACATCACATGCCCTTTTTCCAGGCTTTGTTGTTCCATTTCTAGAGCCCAGGCAGTGTAGATTTAGCATAATTCTTGGGCACCTAGGATTTTCAGAATAACAAATGAGCATTGGCTTCAACTTAGGGTTGCTAGCTGCATTATCCCCTAACAAGACACTCAGCCTGTCCTTTGAAGCTTGAAGCCAGGTATTGACTTCTTTCTAGCAATGAAAGTCATAGATGGTATCTGCTTCCAATAGAAGGCTGTTTAATCTACACTGAAAATCTGTTGTTTAGTATAGCCATTTAGCATAGCCCTTAATGATCTTTAGATCTTCTGAATAACTTACTGCAGCTTCTCCATCAGTACCTGCTGCTTCATCTTGAACTCTTATGATATGAAGATGGTTTCTTAAACCTTATGAAACAACTCTGCTAGCTTCAAACTTTTCTTCTGCAGCTTCCTGACCTCTCTGAGCCCTCACAGAATTGAAGAGAGTTAGGGCCTTGCTCTGGATTATGACTTGGCTTAAGGGTAGTTCTGGCTGGTTTTATCTTCTATCCAGACACTAAAAGTTTCTTTACATCAGCAATAAGGCTGTTTAGTTCTCTTGTTATTCATGGGTTCACTGGATCAGCACTTTCATTTCCTTTAAGAACTTTTCCTTTGCATTTATAGCTTGACTTTTTGGTGTAGACGCCTAGCTATCAACCAGCCTGCCCTGGCTTTTGATGTGCCTTTCACACTTAGTTTAATCATTTCTAGCCTTTGATTGAAAATGAGAGAAATGAAGTTCTTCCTTTTGCTTGAACCTCTTAGAGGTCACTGTAGATTATTAACTGGCCTAATTTCAATATTGTTGTGTTTCAGAGAATAGGGAGGCCCAAGGAGATGGAGAGAGACCAGGAAATGCTCAGTCAGTGGAGCAGTCAGAACACACACATTTATCTGTTAAGTTCACCATCTCGTAAGGGCATGATTCATGGTGCCCCAAAACAGTCATAATAGAAACATCAAAGATCACTGATCAGAGATCACCATAAGAAAATCAGTAATAATGAAAATTTTGAAATACCATGAGAATTACTGAACTATGGGAGTGATGCAAAGTAGGCAAATGCTGTTCAATAAACAGTGCCAATATATTTGCTTGACACAAGGTTACTACAAAACCTTCAATTTGCTTAAAAAAAAGTGCAGCATTTATGATGTGCAATAATGTGGAATGTAATATAAGGTATTCCTATATAGACATTAGTGCAATAAGCACAAAAACATGAATAATTCTCTACAAAAATATAAATCTCTAAAAATAACATGCTAAACAAATGAATTCAAATAGTCCAGTAGTCACAAAGAAAAAATTCATATAGGTCAAAAATATAACTCTTGAAAGAAGGCAGTAGGTTTTATTTATGAGTTCTATGAAAACCACAAAAACAATTTCCAGTAACTTTTTCTAACATAAAAATATGTGCCCTGTAACTAAATTCATTTGGAAATAAATAACTATAGTTTCTACATATTTTCACATTTAAAATGATTACTGTTCTTATTTATAAAAGATAATTTATATAAACATTAAGATCTGATTACTAAAATATATGTCTTTATACCATTTGATACATTATTGCTTCCTTATCTTAAAAGTTAATTTTCCTCAAATCTACAAATATAGAACTTCACAACATTAACACATTATCAGAAACAGTATTTTATTCATGATTCTTAAAACTTATCAGTTTTGTCTGATCTGAAATGTTATTATAAAATAATAGATAACAGAAATAAATAACAGAAGGAGAATTAGGTCAACATTTTACTTTCTTTGAACTAGAGCAACATGAACTTGAACATTCTGAAAGCAATCTTCGACAAGGCTTAAACTTGAAAAGTTATAATTAGAATTTAAATTTAGAGTATCAGTTGATTTGCACTAAGGTAAATGTTACTGTGGGGAGCACTAGAGCATGGTAATCTTAAATCTGCATAAGCTGTTGCCTGTCTTGGTATTTATATATTTCATACAAAAGCTATCAATCCCTAAAAACATTACAAAAATTAGGAAAGGTTATAACAACAATATGTTGTAAAAGTTAATTGTCAATGACTGATCCAAAAATGTATGATTTAAAAAGGAAAGTCTAGTTAAATTTTTTTTAGTTTTAATGTCATTATAAATTTACATATTCATTCCAGTGGTACATTCACGTCATTTGAAAAGTAGTAAGAACCCAGTAACAGCAAGTTTTTTGTTTTTGATCCTAGATGACACAGAGAGAATGTGTGTAAATATTTAAACCTGGATCTTGGCCAAATACTATCAGTGTTTGTCATCTTTTTTTCAGTGGAAGCCAATTTCACTTAATAGTGCTAAATGATGATACTAATCTAAGTCATTTTGGCAAATGGTAAATTACAAAATTTTACTGAGAATGAGAAAAACTAGGTGGTTTATTCCTCTGAGTATTTTTTTGAAAACTTCCTTCTGCATCAGTAATACTTTAATAATAAAACCATCTAGCAACAAGGTAACCCTGGTTGGGTGGAGGTAAAGGTTGGGACTTAGCAATATGACACTTTTCTGATCTATTGCTATTTGTGCTGTCCATTTAGACTTGTTATATGTCATCTTAATCTTAAACAATAAATTTCCAAAAACAGATCAACAAAACAAAAAGGGAGTATACAACTTGCAATGTCTCCTTGTGTCTTGTGCCTCCCACACATGATTGTAAACTAAGCATGTGGTAACACAGTCCACTAGTATGTGAGAACTTTGATGGTTGTGCATCGTCCATGTTTTATAGAGCTGGAAGCTTATATAATTTGAGAAATACTTCTTAAGAAAACGAGTTTAAAATTACAAGTACAATTAGGTACTGGAAAGGCTGTATATAAGTAAGAGGCAATGAAGACTAAGCTTCAGTGATTTTATAGTAAATTCACCTCTGCATCTGGCACATAATAAATAGTCCAAAATTATTTATGGAATGATTTTTTATTAATAGTAATTGAATTTGAGATGCCTGGGTGGCATCTGCCTTCAGCTCAGATCATGATCCCAGGGTCCTGAGTTGGAGTCCCACATTGGGCTCCCTGCTGAGCGGGGTGCCTGCCTCCCTCCACCTGCTGCTCCCTCTGCTTGTGCTCTCTCCGACAAATAAGTAAAAAATCTTTTAAAAAATAGTAATTGAATTTGAACTCAGGATGAGTGGAAGGGCATGTCAATCCTAGTAGTGGCCTATTGAAATGTCTTAATGTATAACTTAAGAGTACATTGGCCTGAGTTAGTCTCAACCAGGTTTACTCCATATCCTTTATTCATGCATGTACTGGCCTAGTCAGGTACAAGACATGAAAATGAAATTTAAAGCCAAGTGGCTTTTATTTTCTTGACTCATTTAGAATATGACCATTTCTCAGAGGCATGTGAACACACTTAGTTGTAAATATCCAACATTTAAATTAAATTCCAACACTAAAACTATCCAAAAGTTAAAAAATAAATGAAGCTAGAGGATAGTCAATTGGCAAGAGATATAGATACAAACCCTAAAGAGTCTTGAATCACACCCTAAAGATTCATGAACTATGTCAAACTGAGGAGCATGGAGTTAAAGGGATATATTCTCTAATACATTTTGCTAAAGACTACATTCAGTTATATGAATAGTGTTGTACCCCCAAAATGGGTCCGTGATTAAAGGAGCGAGACTGATACAAAGTGAAGGTCAAGCAAAGCTTTATTTCGCGCCAAGCATCAAGAATCTAACCGATAAAAATAGAGCTTTCCTATGACCCTGCAATTGCGCTACTGGGTATTTACCCCAAAGATACAGATGTGGTGAAAAGAAGGACTATCTGTACCCCAATGTTTATAGCAGCAATGGCCACGGTCACCAAACTGTGGAAAGAACCAAGATGCCCTTCAATGGACTAATGGATAAGGAAGATGTAGTCCATATACACTATGGAGTATTATGCCTCCATCAGAAAGGATGAATATCCAACTTTTGTAGCAACATGGATGGGACTGGAAGAGATTATGCTGAGTGAAATAAGTGAAGCAGAGAGAGTCAATTATCATATGGTTTCACTTATTTGCGGAGCATAAGAAATAACACGGAGGACATGAGGAGATGGAGAGGAGAAGGGAGTTGAGGGAAATTGGAGGGGGAGATGAACCATGAGAGACTGTGGACTCTGAAAAACAACCTGAGGGTTTTGAAGGGGCGGGGGGGTGGGAGGTTGGGGGAGCCAGGTGGTGGGTATTATGGAGGGCACGCATTGCATGGAGCACTGGGTGGGGCGCAAAAACTATGAATTCTGTTACGCTGAAAAGAAATTTAAAAAAAAAAAAAAAGGAATCTAACCGAACATTCGGAGACACACCTCTTACAAGAGAGGGCGACCCTTCTCTGTGTCACAGACTAGCTTTTAAGGGCAAAGGCCATGCAATGGGGCCTGGCCACGCACAGGTGGCCAATGAGATTGTTACACACAGAGAAAGCTGCACAGTGATGCTAGGTGACCAGTTGAATTACAATTTACCCTAGTAGGCATTTGAACCAGCCTATCACACCTTGATTAGGATTGGCGCCAAAAAGGCTCCCAAAGGGAGGGGGCCCATACTCCTGGTAGCTAGGGAGACAGTATGCAACCCCCCACTGATTGGATGTCTCCACCTGGCCTGACCCACCCTTGTATCTGGGCTTTGTTACCTGGAGCTGGTTTCTGGGACTTGTTTTTAAATAAATCCCCTGGGGAAAGGGGAGCAGGGACAGTTTAATGAAAGCCTTTTGCTAAATAGGTCCTTACAAATAGCAAGGAGACTCACAAGTGTATCAGCAAGTAAATAGACTGTAAACAGAAAGATTAAGGAACAAAAATCTTCATGGTACAGATATAAAAACAACTTAAGAACTGTTGAGGCTTACTCTCCAAATTAATGACTCCAGTTCTTTATAACAATTAAAAAATAAAAAGGAGAAATCATAGAATCAAGGAAAAATGAGAGAGACAAAGTGTGGGAGGAGGCAAGATGGCAGAAGAGTAGGGGACCTTGTTTCATCTGCTTCCTTGAAGTTAACTGGATATCTGTCAAACCATTCTGAACACTCACAAAGTCAGCCTGAAATGTACAAAAATGTATTTGGAACTCTACAAGTAGAAAAGCAATTGCTTTTTTGCAAGGTCGGAGGTGCAGTGAGATATCAAAAGATAAACAGTGAAGAAGGAGCCTCCATAAGCTGGGTACTGTTAAGTGGTATAACCCCAGAGCACAAAACTGGAACCCTTAGAAATCTGCTCCAGTGGGAGACATCTCTTTCTGAAAGGGGATGAAAAAGGCAGAATTCTAAGTGGGTCATTGTGGTCTCAGGATCCCAGGAGACACAGAACGAATGGGGGTGCCTGAACCGGTACAGTGCCCAAGTAGTGGAGCAAGGAAACTGGTTACAGTCAGTGAGCCGAGGAGGGGACTTGCAGCTTAAGTCACTGTAAACCTTGAGCTGGGCTGGTTGGGTGACCAATTTCTGCCTGAGCACCCTAAAAAGGACTGGAACACACGGGCCATTTAGCATTCCCCTGGAGGAGTGAAACAGCTGCACTCATGGCCTGGCAACAGCTCTCAGGGTAGTGGCAGCCCCTGGAAAGGACATTAGGGCAACACCCAGCGGGTGCTCAGAACAACAGACCAGGATATGTGCATAAGTCTGCAACTGCTCACATTCCCAAGGCAAACAAAGGGCAGTGACACTTGGGAGTCGGGGAAGATTACAGTGGGCACGCATGGCAAGAGTCTGTGGAGTTTGGCATAAACAAAGGTGAAGACTCTCAGAAGGTTTAATGAAGATTGGGGGGTTGTGATCTTTTGGCTCTGGGCCACTTAAGAAATTGAGAAAGACACAAAGAAATGAAAAAACATTCTGTGCTTATGGATTGGAAGAATAAACATTATGAAAATACCTATGCTGCCCAGAGCAATCTACACATTCAGTGCAATCCCTATCAAAATACCATCAACTTTTTTCACAAAGCTGGAACAAACAATCCTAAAATTTGAATGGAACCTGAAAAGACCCTGAATAGCCAAAGGAAAGTTGAAAAAGAGGGGGGAAAAGGCTGTTGACATCACAATGCCTGACTTCAAGCTCTGTTACAAAGCAGTGATCATCAGGACAGTATGGTATTGGCACAAAAACAGAAACATAGGTCAGTGGAACAGAACAGAGAACCTAGAAATGGACCCTCAACTCTTCGGTCAGCTAATCTTCGACAAATCAGGAAAGAATATCCAATGGAAAAAAGACCATCTTGTTAATAAATGCTGTTGGGAAAATTGGAGAGCCACATGCAGAAGAAGGAAACTGGACCAATTTCTTACACTATACACAAAAATAAAATCAAAATGGATGAAAGACCTCAATGTGAGACTCCTGGGAATCCATCAGAATACTAGAGGAAAACACAGGCAGCAAACACCTTGACCTCAGCCACAGCAACTTCTTGCAAAACACATCTCTAGACGCAAGGGAAACAAAAGCAAAACTGAACTACTAGGACTTCATCAAGATAAAAATCTTCAAAAACATAAAATAAAAGATAAAAAGCTTCTGCATGGCAAAGGAAACAATCAACAAAACTAAAAGGCAACCTATGAAATGGGAGAAGATATTTGCAAATGACATAGCATAACTGGCTGGTATCCAAGATCTATAAAAAATTTATTACACTCAGCACCCAAAAAATAAATAATCCAGTCAAGAAATGGGCAGAAGACATGAACAGACATTTCTCCAAAGAATATATACAAATGGCCAATAGGCACATGAAAAAATGCTCCATGTCACTTGTCATCAGGGAAATACAAATCAAAACTATAATGAGATACCACCTTATGCCAGTTAGAATGGGTAAAACTAACAAGACCGGGAACAACAAATGTTGGCAAAGATGTGGAGAAAGGGGAACCCTCTTACGTTGTTGGTGAGAATGCAAGGTGGTACAGCCACCCTGAAAAACAGTTTGGAGGTTCCTTAGGAAGTTAATAGAGCTGTCCCATGACCCAGAAATCGTGCTACTGGTTATTTAGCCCAGAGATACAGATGTAGTGAAAAGGGGCACCTGCATTCCAATGTTCATAGCAGCAATGTCCACAATAGCCAAACTGTGGAAGGAGCCAAGGTGTTCTTTAACAGATGAGTGGATAAAGATGATGTGGTATATATACAATGGAATATTACTCAGCCATTAGAAAGGATGAATACCTACTATTTACATCAACATGGATGGAACTGGAAGGAATTATGCTAAGTGAAATAACTCAATCCGAGAAAGACAATTATCGTAAAGTTTCATTCATATGTGAAACATAAGAAATTGGTCAGAGGATCATAAGGGAAGTGAGGGAAAACTGAATGGGAAGAAATCAGAGAGGGAGACAAACCATGACAGACTCTTGACTTTACGAAACAGAGGGTTGTGGTAGGGGAGATGTGGGTGGGGGGATGGGGTAGCTGGGTGATGGGCAGTGAGGAGGACACTTAATGTGATGAGCACTAGGTATTATATACAACTATTGAATCACTGAACATTACACCAAAAACTAATGATGTACCACATGTTGGCTAATTAAGTAAATTTTTAAAAACTTCTGTTGTTTCCTTCAAAATAAAAAATAATAATAATAAAGAAGAAAGACAAAATGTTCCACAAACAATTTGTGAGCCACAGATCTTACAGCCAACACTTACATCACTGCTAAAGATAAAGTCCTAGAGTTTGTAACTCAAAAAGAAAACTATATTTGTATGGGCATGTTTCTTTCTCTTTGCTTTATATGTCTGTATAAAAGTGCTTTATCATCTTAGATTAAGTCTTTGATATTCTTAAGCATTTGCTTTGACATAAGAATTTTAAGATCAGCTTGTCAATTAAAACTTTTGAAGTGATTTTAATTGTAATTCCACTGGATTTTACAGATTATTTGTGGTCAGAATTGGTCTTTATCACATATAGTCTTTTCAGCCATAAGCAGGTGTGTCTGTATTTTAATCAGGTGTTCACTTATGTTGGTCAGTAATGGTTGGTACTTTCTTCTCAACTTTATTACATATCTTTTGTTTATTTTCAGTGAATAGTTACATACAAATTTTTCCAGAGAACAGAAAATAGAAAAAAGCCACCTAACTTATTTTATAAGACTAACATAATCTTGGTAGCAGTCAGGACTTGTTAGCTGTTAAGCCCAAGTAAAGTAATTGACTTTTCTTAAGTAAGAATACAGATGTAAAAGTCTTAAATAAAATAAAAGCTAGTTGAATACAGTAGTATATGTTTGTTATTACAAATTTCTTCATTGAATAATAAGGACCCATTGTGAAAGCATCATGACACTCTTAGATAAAAAGAAAAAAAACCACAGAATTATTTCAATTGATGTACACTGATATTGCTTCCAGTTTTTCATTGTTATAAGTAATGCTGTCATTGCCAGTCTTTGGACATACATTGTCACATCATTTCCTTAACATTTTCCAAAAGTATATATAGGCAAATTTTAAATATTAATACATTGTTTAAGATGCATAATAAACAAACTTTTCCTGAGAACGTTCATATATTAAATATTACAGGCTTGTAGATCAAGAAGCAAAATTGATGTTATTATATAAGTACTTGTATATAACAAAAAAAAACCCCAAACTTCCATTAATCTTTATTAGAAATACAATAATCGAGTAGTGTTGATAATACAAGTTTACAAATGTAAATAATGGAATTTTCTTTTGGGGGAGTGACATTTCACTTAAATTAGGGCCAAAAGTTGATGTTCCCTTATAAAAAAAAAAACTATTGCAAAATGTTCATCTATTAATGCTGATCTGTGGTAAGATTTTATATATTTCACTTTTGCAAATTTCTTTCCTCATAGATACTGCCACATATTAATATCAGTCCATGGGCATATGGTTTTAATTGACTATATTCACCAATTAGATGACATTTTTATAATTCTATTAACTAAGAGACTTAATGCCATTTAGCATGTTATTTTGTTACAGATTAATCACTTCCAATTAAATTCCTCAGATGCATAAATAGACTTTGGAATATGGAAATTTCTGTTGCACTTACATCAAGGTTGAAAAACACCGCTATGGACTGAAATCAGAAAATACATTGCTGCAGTAATTTGTATAGAATAGAGATCTCCTTTTATTTCTTCACAATTCAGGAAATGTGTAACACAGCCTGACATTACTTGCCAGTCAAAAAAATGGCAGTTATCATTGAAATTACTTTATTATACTATAAGTTTCATGTGTAAGTACTATTTTGCCTTGCAGTTTTAGGTTGAAATATTTTTTTTAAAGATTTTATTTATTTATTTATTTGTCAGAGAGAGAGAGAGAGAGAGAGCACTGGCAGATGGAAGCAGAGGGAGAAGCAGGCTCCCTGACGAGCAAGGAGCCTGATGTGGGACTCGATCCCAGGACGCCGGGATCATGACCTGAGCCGAAGGCAGCTGCCCAACCAACTGAGCCACCCAGGCGTCCCTAGGTTGAAATATTTTTAAGTCTATAGCCATTTAGAATTAAATAAGAGTGGTGAGCTCAATTCTTCCAGCCATTTAAAAATGTAAACACCATTTTTAACTTGAGGACTATACAAAAGGCAGTCTATAATTGGCCCATAGGCCATACTTTATGGACCCCTGCTCTATAAAGTCTTATATTCCCAGTAAATCTAAGTGTCTGGTTCTCCAAAACTGCAACCAGTAAATATTCCTTTTCATAATTTATGTTAATTCCATTATAGTTATCAAACAGTGATATATTAGTTTTGGGTGCACAATATAGTGATTCAGCAATTCTGTACATTACAGGTGCACATCCTGACAAGCGTACTCTTTTTTTTTTTTTAAGATTTTATTTATTTATTTGACAGACAGAGGTTACAAGTAGGCAAGAGAGGCAGGCAGGGAGAGAGAGGAGGAAGCAGGCTCTCCGTGGAGCAGAGGATGATGTGGGACTCGATCCCAGGACTCTGGGATCATGACCTGAGCCAAAAGCAGAGGCTTTAACCCACTGAGCCACCCAGGCGCCCCCTGACAAGGGTACTCTTAATCCCCTTCACCTATTTCACTCATCCCCACCATACGCCTCCACTCTAGTAACCATGAATTTGTTTTCTATATTTAAGAGTATGTCTCTTTTTTCTTTGCTCATTTTTGTTTTGTTTCTTAAATTCCACAGATGAGTGATATCATAAGATATTTCTCTTTCTCTGATTTATTTCACTTACCGTTATACTCTATAGCTCTATCCGTGTCATTGCAAATGGCAAGATTTCACTATTTTTTTTTATTAAAGGTTTTATTTACTAGAGAGCGAGTGAGACAGAGAGCTTCATCGGGTTGGGGTGGGGGTAAAAGCATAGGGAAAGGGAGAAGCAGACTCTCCACTGAGCAGGAAGCCCAATGCAGGACTCATGACCTCTGAATCAAAGGGGATCATGACTTGAGCCAAGATCATGACCTGAGCCTAAGGTAGATGCTTAACCAGCTGAGCCACCCAGGTTCCCCAAGATTTCATTATTTTTTTAATGACTGAATAATATTCTCTTGTGTGTATGTACCACATCTTCTATATCCATTCATCAATCGATGAATACTTGGGCTCCTTCTGTATCTTACTATTGTAAATAATGCTGCAGTAAACATAAGGTGCATGTAAAACAAAGCTTTGAGTTTGTGTTTTTTGCATTCTTTGGGTAAATATCCAGTAGTGGGACTGCTGGATTGTAGGGTAGTTCTATTTTTTATTTTTGAGGAACCTCCATACTGTTTTCCACAGTGGCTGAACTAGTTTGTGTTCCCTCCAATAGTGCAATAGGATTCCTTTTTCGCCAACACATGTTGTTTCTTGTGTTGTTGATTTTAGACATTCTGACAGATGTGAGATTGCGGTTTGATTTGCATTTCCCTGATGATCAGCGGTGTTGAGCATCTTTTCATGTGTCTGGTTGGCCAGCTATATGTCTTCTTTGGAGAAATCCATGTTCATTTCTTCTGCCCCATTTTAAATCGAATTATTTGTGGGTTTTGGTGTTGAGTTGTATAAGGTCTTTACGTATTTTGGATACTAATCTTTTATCAGATATGTGATTTGCAAATATCTTCTCCCATTCAGTAGGTTGTCTTTTAGTTTTGTTAATTGTTTCCTTTGCTGTGTAGAAATTTTCATTTTCATGTAGTCCCAATGGTTTATTTTTGCTTTTGTTTTCCTTGCCTCAGAAGATATACCTAGAAAAATGTTACTATGGCTGTCAGAGAAATTACTGCCTGGGCTCTCTTCTAGGATTTTTATGGTTTCTGGTCTCACATTCATTTCTTTAATAGATTTTGAGTTTATGATTATGTCTGGTGTAAGAAGGTGGTCCAGTGTCATTCTGCTACAGGTTGCTGTCCAGTTTTCCCAAAACCATTTGTTGAAGAAACTGTGTTTTTCCAAATACATATCTTGCCTCCTTTGTTGGAGATTAATTAACCAAGAACACCAATAAACATGGGTTTATTTCTGGGCTCTCTATTCTACTCCATGGATCTATGTATCTGTTTTTGTGCCAGTACCATACTGTTTTGATTCCAGCTTTGTTGAAATCTGGGATTGTGATACCTCCAGCTTTGTTCTTCTTTTCAAGATTGCTTTGGCAATTCAGTGTCTTTTGTGGTTCCATACTGATTTTAGGATTATTTGTTCTAGTTCTGTGAAAGATGCTGTTGGTATTTTTAAAAGGATTGCAATAAATCTGTACATTGCTTGGGGTAGTATGGACATTTTAACAATATTGATTCTTTTCCTCCATGAGCATAAAATATCTTTCTATTTGTTTGTGTCATCTTCAGTTTCTTTTATCCATGTTTTATACTAAGGGTACCGGTCTTTTACCTCCTTGGTTAAATTTATTCCTAGATATTTTGTTCTTCTTGCTGCAGTTGTAAATGGAATATTTTTCTTAATTTCTCCTTCTGACACTATGTTTTAGTGTATAAAAAAGCATCAGATTTCTGTATATTGATTTTATATCCTGTGACTTCACCGAATTCATTTACCATTTCTAGTAGCTTTTTTTCATAGAGTCCTTAGGGTTTTCTCTATATAGTATCATCATGTCATCTGCAAATAGTCCGGGTTTTACTTCTTCCAATTTGGATGCCTTTTATTCCTTTTTCTTGTCTGACTGCTGTGGCTAGTACTTCCAGTACTGTGTTGAATAAAAGTGGTGACAATGGGTATCCTGGTCTTAGGAGAAAAGCCTTTACAATTTCACCAGTGAATATGATGTTAGCTATGGGTTTTTTTTTTATATATGGCCTTTGTTATGTTGCAGTGTGTTCCCCTAAACTTACTTTGCTGAGGGTTTTTTATCATGAATGGATGCTATACTTTGTCAGACCCTTTTTCTGCATCTATTGATCTTTTTTTTTTTTTTTTTTTTTAAGATTTAACTTATTTATTTGTCAGGAAGAGAGCACAAGCAGGAGAAGTGGCAGGCAGAGGAGGCAGAGGGAGAAG
This sequence comes from Mellivora capensis, assembly GCA_004024625.1. Classification (NCBI taxonomy): domain Eukaryota; kingdom Metazoa; phylum Chordata; class Mammalia; order Carnivora; family Mustelidae; genus Mellivora; species Mellivora capensis. The sequence continues at coordinate 104,459 of PISX010003746.1, read as the reverse complement.
CGGGCTCCCTGCTGAGTAAGGAGCCCAACATGGGCCTCAAACCCAGGACGCTGGGATCATGACCTGAGCCAAAGGCAGATGCTCAACTGACTGAGCCACCCAGGTGTCCCAATCATATGGTTTTTATCTTTTCTCTTGATGTGATGTGTCATGTTGATTGATATGCAAATATTGAACCACCCTTGAATCCCAAGAATAAATTCCACTTGATCAAGGTGAATAATTTTTTAATTATTGTCAGATTTGTTTTGGTGATATTTTGTTGAGTATTTTTACATCTATGTTCACCAGAGATATTGGCCTGTGGTTTTCTTTTTTTGTAGTGTCTTTATCTGGCTTTAGTATCAGGGTAATAGCAATCTCATAAGTGAAAAATTTTTTAAATTATTTATTTATTTGACAGAGACACAGCAAGGAAGGGAACACAAGCAAAGGAAGTAGGAGAGGGAGAAGCAAGCTTCCCACCAAGCAGGGAGCCTGTTGTGGGGCTCAATCCCAGGACACTGGGATAATGACCTGAGCCAAAGGGAGATAGACGCTTAACGACTGAGACACCCAAGGACCCCTTATAAGTGAATCTGGAAGCTTTCCTTAGTCTTCTGTTTTTGGAATAGTTTGAGAGAATATGTTTTAATTCTTTTTCAAATGTTTGGTAGAATTTACCTGTGAGGCTGTCTGGTCCTGGACTTTTGTTTTTTGGGAATTTTTGTTTGTTTGTTTGTTTGTTTTTAAAGATTTTTATTTATTTATTTGAGAGAGAGAGAGAGAGATCACAAGTAGGCAGAGAGGCAGGCAGAGAAAGAGGGGGAAGCAAGCTCCCTGCTGAACAGAGAGCCCAATGTGGGGCTCGATCCTAGGACCCTGGGATCATGACCCAAGCCGAAAGCAGAGGCTTAACACACTGAGCCACCTAGATGCCCCTTTTGGGAGGTTTTTTTTGTTTTGTTCTTTTAAAGATTTTATTTATTTATTTGACAGACAGAGATTACAAGTAGACAGAGAGGCAGGCAGAGAGAGGAAGGGAAGCAGGCTCCCCGCTGAGCAGAGAGCCCAATGTGGGGCTAGATCCCAGGACCCTGGGATCATGACCTGAGCTGAAGGCAGAGGCTTTAAACTACTGAGCCACCCAGGTGCCCCAGGAGTTTTTTTATTATAGATTCTATTTTCATTGCTGGTGATTGGTTGACTCAGATTTTCTGTTTGTTCCTGCGTGACCTTGAGAAGATTATATGTTTCTAAGAACTTAATCCATTTCTTCTAGATTGCCCACTTTGTTGGCATATAATTTTTCATCATGTTTTCTTATAATTCTATTCTTTGGTGTTGATTGTTATTCTCTCCTCTTTCACTTGTGATTTTGTTTATTTGAGCCCTTTCTTTTCTGAGTTTGGGTAAAAGCTTATCAATTTTGTTGATCTTTTCAAAGAACTAGCTCCTGGTTTCATTGACCTGTTAATCTGTTTATTTTAGTTTCTGTTTCATTTATTTCCACTCTAATCTGTATTATTTTCTTTTGCTGTTGGGGGGCTTTGTTTCTTCTTTTTCTGGCTCCATTAAGTGTAAGTTTAGGTTGTTTATTTGAGATTTTTCTTGGTTCTTGAGTTAGACCTGTATTGCTATAAACTTCCCTCTTAGAAGAGCTTTTGCTTCATCTCAAAGGTTTTGGAACTTTATTTTCTTTTTCATTTGTCTCCATGTAATTTTTTATATCCTCTTTGATATTTTGGTTGACCCACTCATTGCTTAATAGCATATTATTTAATCTCCATGTATTTGTGTTCTTGATGAGTTTTTTTCCTTGTGTCTGATTTCTAGTTTCATAACATTGTGGTCAGAAAAAAAATGCATAATATGAGTTCAATCTTTTTTAATTTGTTGAAATTGTTGTAGCCTAACCTTGTGATCTGTTCTGGACAGTAATCTGTGTGCACTTGAAACAAGTGTATTCTACTATTTTAAGAATGAATGTTCTGAATAGATCTGGTCCAGATCCATTGGTTAGATCCATCTGGTCCAGTGTGTCATTAAAAACCACTGTTTCCTTGTTAACTTTCTGTGTGGATGATCTACGCATTGATATAAATGGGATGTTAAAGTACTCTTGTATTATTGTATCACTATCAATTATTTCCTTTATGTTTATTAGCTGCTTTATGTATTTAGGTGCTGCCATGGCGGGTGTGTAAATATTTACAATGATTATACCTTCTTTTTGGATTATTCCCTTTATGATTATACAGTATCCTTTTTCCTTTATTACAGCCTTTGATTTAAAGCCCATTTTGTGGGGCACCTGGGTGGCTCAGTGGGTTAAGCCTCTTGTCTTTGGCTCAGGTCATGATCCCCGTGTCCTGGGATTGAGCCCCGCATCAGGCTCTCTGCTCAGCAGGGAGCCTGCTTCCTTCTCTCTCTCTGCCTGCCTCTCTGCCTGCTTGTGTTTTCTGTCTGTTGAATAAATAAATAAAATCTTTATTTTTAAAAAAAAAAAGCCCATTTTGTCCAGCATAAGTATTGCTACCGTGGCTTTCTTTACACATCTTTCACATCCATTTGCATGATAAGTGCTTTTCCATCCCTGCAATTTCAATCTGCATGTGTCTCTGGTCTGAAATGAGTCCCCTCTAGGCAGCATATAAATGGGCCTTGCTTTTTTATCCATTCCATCGCCCTGTCTTGCTCCAAAATGGAGCATTTTGTCCATTTACATTCAAAGTAATTATTGATACTTTTTGTCATTTTATTACTTGTTTTATGGCTATTTTTGTAGTTCTCTGTTCTTTTGTTCTCTTGCTCTTTTCTCTCATGGTTTGCTTGCTTTCTTAGCAATATACTTGGATTCCTTTGTCTTTATTTTCTGCATATTTTATTGCTAGTTTTTTATTTGTGGTTACCATTATGTTTATATTTAACATCTTTTGTATATCTCTGTTTAGTTGATGGTTGCTTAAGTTTGAACCCATTTTAAAAGGACTACATTTTTACTCTTTTTCCATCCCTGTTTTATGTATATGGTGCCCTACTTTATATCCTTTTATTCTGAGGCCCTTGATTGATTTTTATAGATATTTTAATTTTAATGCCTTTTTGCTATCTACTTTTCTTTCTCTTGCCTGTGGTCTTTCCTTTCTACTCAGAGTCCCCTTTAGCATTTCTTATAGGGCTGGTTTAGGGTGATGAATTCCTTTAATTTTTGTTTGGAAATTCTGTTTCTACTTCTATTATGAGTGATTGCTATGCTGGATAGAGTATTCTTGGCTGCAGGTTTTTTTGTTCAGGACTTTGAATATATCATGCCACTTCCTTCTAGCCTACAAGTTTCTGCTGAAGAATCCACTGATAGTCTTATAGGATTTCCCCTGTATGTAACTGCTTTCTCTTGCTGCTTTTAAAATTCTTTTTTTATTTTATTTTTGCCATTTTAATTACTATGTGTCTTGATGTGGACTTCTTTGGGTTAAGTTTTGGGGGGAATCTCTGTGCCTCCTGAATCTAGATTTCTGTTTCCTTCCCCAGATTTGGAGAGTGTCCAGCTATTATCTTCAAATAAATTTTCAACCCCTTTTCTCTCTCTTCTCCTCTGGGATTCCTATAATGTAAACATTACTATGCTTGATGAGGTTGTTGACTTCCATTATTCTATTTTCATTTTTCATTAGTTTTTCCCCTCTCTCTCCAGTCAGCTTGATTGCTTTCAATTACTCTCTCCTGCAGGTTCCTGATCTGTTCTTCCACTTCCGCTAGTCTGCTCTTTAGTGCATCTAGTGTATTTTTTTATTTCAGTTATTGAGTTCTTCATCTATCATTGGTTCTTTTTTGTTTTCTCTCTTTTTTGAAGGTATCACTGAGTTCTACTTTTCTCGAGTCTAACGAGGTCTAGTGAGTGTATCTTTATGACCATTACTTTAAATTTTCTATCAAGTATATTACTTATCTCCATTTCATTTAGCTCTCACTGTGATTCTGTCTTGTTCTTGTGTCTGATGGTGGGGTCTGTTTCTCTCTCCTCTCCACATCTGCATTGTCCCTCCTTCCTGGGGACAGTCCTGTGGGTCCATTTGGCTCCTGACAGCATCTCCACCTTTCCTGCCCTCTTTAATGTGACTTCTCTCCATTTACCTGTAGAGAGTCTGGTTGTCAGTCTTTGGATCATTTCTTGGGTTATTTACACCGATGGGGGTGTTACCTAGTTGTATTCACAGGATGAGGTGAGCTTATGATCCTCCTACTCTGCCATCTTCCCTGAAGTCTCTGCAACCGGTGAATATTCTGAACTCTTAAAAACTTAAACAATTTGAAATCACACTTTCTCAACTGCATTTATTTGAATATTATTAAAGTAAAATATCTCTTGAGTATAGGCCACTTATATTTCTTCATTGTAAACTGATTGTTTGTATTCTTTCTCCATTTTTTAGAGATTTATTTATTCTAGAGAGAGTGGGAGAAGGAAAGAGAGACCTCAAGCAGACTCCCTAATAAGCAGATAGCCCAATGTGGGGCTCGATCTCACAACCCTGAGATCATGACCTCAGTTAAATCACTTAACTAACTGAGCCACCTAAGTGCCCCTTTTTCCATTTTTATTGCACTAGTATTCCAGCAATCTTTTGCACACCAAAAATAGTTCAAAATAGTTTTGAGTGGCTATGCCTACTTTAGTATTTTACACTGCTTTCTCCCACACATCCAGTCCAAGACTCCTTCCATATTCAAAGATATGCCATTGCCTAGCAGAACTGTTTTTTAAATCTTCTGTACATATATGCACCAGATACTAATTCTGTCCCTCTTTCTCTATTTTTCCTCTTATTTGTCCTTCAAGACCCAGAACAAGGACCAGTTCCTTCTCTTTAGCTCCAGAGCAAATATCTGTGCAAATATCTGTTATAAAACCTATCACACATGATGTAATTAATTGTTGTTCACAATGGTCTGTCTCCCCACTGGATTGACAGCTTCCTGAGACATGGAACTGTAATTGATCCCTATATCCCAGAACAATGCCTAACATTTAGTAGGCGCTGATTATTTGTTGACTGTAAGAGTTCAAGATTAGTAATATGAATAATGTTAACAAAATAGCATGTGCCAGATACATAAATGTCAGAGATAAATTTGTATAGTTGTATTTCTTGCAAAATGCTTATCATAATATGATATATAATTTAATTTTGAAGAAGTAATCTTGGACATTAAAATCTCACCAAAGAATATAGCAATAAATGTTTTTATTTCCTGACAAAACTGAGTATGTCAAACCTTTGGTTTAAAAACTTGTCTTTTTCCCTGAAGAATTAAAATAACTTACTTAAGTAATGCTATTGGGCATTGTTATAATATACAATTTAAGAAAGTTTGCTTATACTAGAAAAGAAAACTGAGAGAATTAAAACAAAAAATTATTCATCAGCCATGTCTGTTTTGTAATCGGAACAGTAAGCTCTTTTGTTCAAAATCTTCGTAACCTGACCAACATTCATTTGGATTAATCTTTTATTTTGCTTTATTTCCAAAGGACATCCATTACTTTGCACTAGATAAGGGTGAATTGGCACTAGCTGAAGTGGCAAGAAAAAGAGCTAGTGACATTGATGCAGAATCAATAACCTCTGGAGTTGGTAAGAATTAATGCTGTTTTTTTAAAATGCTTTTTGTTTCAATCAATACTTACTCAGTATCATTTTATATTTATGTTTGTAAGGCACAGTTGGTTAATTTGAATTGCTTTCTTTGTAAAGAAAGTGACTTTTAAAAAAGAATTAAGCCTGGGTAAGTAGTATAATATGGATATGTAAGTGGGAACTGTGTTGATATAAAATTAATAATCACTGATTAATCATCATTTAGCAAAAAGTCAAAAAGGCACTGTTTTCATAAGACTTTTGGGGAAGAATTTATCATAAGTGTGGTTATTAATGTTAGCCAACACAGAAATTTATATAGTTATTTATACACATAGACATGTCATATCTCAAAAGAATTCTGTCTTATATCAAAGTATTTAACATGGAATTTTAGGTTTGATGGGTGACTTGTTTTCTTTTAGAAGCTACTAGTCATTTTACAGTGTAGTATTCCAAAGAAGACCAATCAGAAACCTAAGTTTAATCTAAAGGTCCACTCAAAGCTTTATAATATATAAAAATGATGTCTTAAAAACTATTACAATATCAACATGAGCTTCCTTTTTCTAAACTTAGCTTGTTTAGTGTTACTAAATCTGGAATTATTGATCTCTGGATTTTCTAATTCCTATTCTTCCTGGTATTTACTATTTCTAGATTAGGCAAAGGACCCTCAGAATTGTAATCTAATTCACTTCTTTGTGGAACTCCTAAGAAATGAAGTTTTAATAGATTTCTACTTTGTAAGTTTGCTTCAAATTATTATAACAAGCCTCTCTATTGATTGATCATCTTTGTTTTTACAATGCTGTTGGCATCCAAAAGGAGCAGTTGTCAGCTTCTCTTTAACAATGGAGGTTTTGCATTTTAAATCTATTTAAAGTTACTAAGGGTGAAAAGGAAGGTGAAGAAATTATCACACAATTTCAGAAAAATTAAGAAACTCCACTATTCACCTGTATGCTTTCTGTGCCCTGTGAATGCTTTGATTGGATTACTATAGCCAGCTGATAGTTCCTAGCCAAAGAGCCTTTTTGAGCCCTGCCTCATTTCTGGCAAATATCTTTCTTCATTGAAACCCTATTCCTTCCCACTTTTCAGCCTTTTTTTTTCAGGCCTTACCCTTTGACCTTGATTACTTTCCCTTAACAAAGATACCATTCAGTCGCAACAGTAACTATCAAGAGGTGAACATTCAGATGGATGTTCTACTCCACTTTTATTCTAGAAAACTGGGGTGACTCCCATTCAAAATTAGAAAAGGAATTAGGAAAGAATCTCTAGTTTCTTAGTGGTAGTTTCTGTCTAGTTCTTCCATATAGCCCACATCATGCTGGGGAAAGCTAGTTTTCTCTTAAGTTCCTTCAATTTAGTTCAACTCTGCTCTCTCAAACATTTCTGAAAGCAGTTAAGTTTTTGGCTTTCAAAAGTGTTCTTTGATGCAAGCAAGAAGATATATTGTGTAAAATAACAAGAGTATTCAACTTGAAGTATTTCAAGGGCACCTGGGTGGCTGAACAATTTGAAAGTTTTTTTTTATTTAAACTTTTTATTCTAGTATAATATACATACACAAAAGCATACCAATCATAAACTTGACTCAGCAGATTTTCACAAAGTAAACATTCTTATAACCATTATCCAGAGCAAGTAACATACATTACCAGGACCATGCATGGCCTCTCATATCCACTTTAAGATACTGTATCCCAGCCCAACTATCTTTACTTACAACACTATAGATTAGCTTTACCTTTCTTTCAAATTTTAAATAAGTGGAATATATATTATTCTTTTGTACTCCTTTCACTCAACTTTATGAAGTTCTTTTATATTGTTGTATATATTTGTAATTCTTTCTTTTTTATTGCTATGTAATAGTAATCCAACAGATGAATATATACAATTTTATTCATTCTATGCCAGATATTTGAGTTCTTTGAAGTTTGGGGCTTATTGTGAATAGTGTTGCTATGAATGTACTTATGTTTGTCTTTTAACAGATGTATACACAGATCTACTGGGTATATGCTTAAAAGTGTATTTGCTGAGATACAGGATATATTTGTACATTCAGCTTTAGTAGTGTAGGAGAGAAAAAATTTTTCCTCTATCCTTCAAGGTTTTTCCACCAGGACTAAAAATCAAATTTACACAAGACTGATTAATAGAGAAACTAATGATGTACTATATGTTGGCTAGTTGTATTTAAATTTAAAAAAAAAAGATCCAAGAGAAAAAAGACTAATTAATAGAAAATGAAACATGGTTTAATAATATATATACCTTCTATATATATGGGAGAGACCCAGGAAAACTGAGTATCTCACCAAACTACCTGAAGCCATCACCTTAAATACCATCTCCATCTAAAGACAAAAGAAGATGGTGTAGGTAGATGATCAGTTATGGGAGGTTACCATAAAGGGAAAAAAAAACAAACAAACAGTAAAAAAGGCTAAAGTTGTCATGCAGATTTAAATACATGCCTTCTCCACTGATAACAGTTTCTAGACTTCTAAGAGCCACTCCCTTCTTCCTGAACTGAAGGAGATACCCTTACAAATGGAGATTTCCCCTATACATGGAAGTGTCTCTTAAGGAAGGGAAACTTGGATTTCAGAGATATTCTGTGTCTACAGTTTTTTAGAAAATACTAGCTTGGAATAATCAGTATGCCAAAGAGGCATATCTTTTTTAAAATCAAGTTTATATATTCTTATTTTTTAAAGTCTTTACTTAAATTCCAGTTAACAGGGACGCCTGGGTGGCTCAGTTGGTTAGGCGTCTGCCTTCAGCTCAGGTCATGATCCCAGGGTTCTGGGATCAAGTCCCACATCGGGCTCCTTGCTTGGCAGGGAGCCTACTTCTCTCTCTCCCTCTACCTGCTGCTCTGCCTGCTGGTGCTCTCTCTGTGTCAAATAAATAAGATCTTTAAAAATAAATAAATAAATAAATAAATAAATAAATAAATTCCAGTTAACATACACTGGTGTAATATTACATTTCATTCTTTTTTAAGGCTGAGTAATATTCCATTGTGTGTGTGTGTGTTTACAGACATACATACATACATACATATACATACATACACCACCTCTTCTTTATCCATTCATCCATCAATAGACATTTGGGCTCTTCCCATAATTTGGCTGTTGTTGATAATGTCACCATAAACATTAGGGTACACATATCCTTTCAAAGAAGTATTTTTGTATTCTTTGGATAAATATCTAGTAGTGTGATTGCTGGATCATAGGGGTATTTCTATTTTAAATTTTTTGAGGAACCTCCATCCTGTTTTCCAGAGTGGATATACCAGTTTGCATTCCCATCAACCCACCAGTGCAAGATGGTTCCCCTTTCTCCACATCCCAAAGATGCATCTTAATGGTGGAAAAAGGTGCTCCCCTACAGTAGCTATTTTCAGTTTTCCTAAGGAGCTGTGACAGTTTATCTTCTCACCAGTTGTCCATTAACAGCAGAGCTTGCTCCATCCTCACTGATGTATGATATTGTCTCTCTTTTGCATTTTAGCCATTCTGGTGGGGAAGACAGAACTATTTTGTAAATGTTATAGTATATATATAAAGAGAGTGTTCCTGGACTCTTTACTTCATTGGTCTCTGTACTTGCACAAATATCTGTGTTTTGTTTTTGTTTTTTGTTTTTTTAATTGAAGTATAGTTGACACACAACTGTAACTATCATCTATCACCATGCAATACTATTACAATATCATTGACTAGATTCCCTGTACCTTTCATCCCATGACTTCTTCACCCTGTAACTGGAAGCCTATATCGTCCTCTCCCCCTTCACTCATTTGCCCATCCCCCACCCACAACCCCTCTGGCAACCCTCAGTTTTTCTCTGTAATTATGGTTCTGTTCCTGCTTTTTGTTTTTTAGATTCCACATATTTATCTATGTCTTACTTCACTTAGCATAACTCTAGGTCCATCCATGCTGTCTCAAAAAGCAAGATCTTACTCTTTTATGGTTGAGTGTGTGTATGTATATGTGTATATGTATATACACATTTATCTATTCATCTGCACATGGACACTGGGTTTGTTTTCATATTTTGGCTATTATAAATAATGCTGTAATACACAGGGGTACATGTATCTTCTCAGGTTAATGTTTTCATTTTTGATAGGTAAATACCCAGTAGTGGAGTTACTGATCATACAGTATTTTTATTTTTAACTTTCTGAGAAGCAACCATATGGTTTTCTACAGTGGCTCTACCAACTTACCATCCCACCAAGAGTGCATGAAGTTTCCTTTATCTACTCTTCCTCAACAACACCTGTTTTTTTTGTCATTTTGATTAGAGCCATTCTGACAGGTATAAAGTGATATCTCATTGTGGTTTTGATTTGCATATTCCTGTTGGTTAGTAATGTTGAGGTCTGTTTCATGTACCTGTTACAGGCCATCTGTTTGCCTTCTTTGAAAAAAAAAAATCTGTTCTGGAAGGTACTTTTTCCATTTTTTTATTAACATATAATGTATTATTTGCCCCAGGGGTACAGATCTGTGAAACATCAGGCTTACACATTTCATAGCACTTATGATAGCACATATCCTCTCCAATGTCCATAACCCAGCCACCCTATCCCAACCCCCCACCTCCCAGCAACCCTCAGTTTGTTTTGTGAGATTAAGATTCTCTTATGGTTTCTCTCCCTCCCAATCCCATCGCATTTCATTTTTCCCTCCCTAGCCCCCACAACCCCCGCCCTGCCTCTCAAATTCCTATCAGAAAGATCATATGATAATTTTTTCTCTGAATGACTTATTTCACCTAGCATGATACCCTCTAGTTCCATCCACATCATTGCAAATGGCATGGTTCTTTTGATGGCTGCATAATATGCCATTATTTATATACCACATTTTCTTTATCCATTCATCTGTTGATGGACATCTAGGTTCTTTCCAGAGTTTGGCTATTGTGGACATTGCTGCTATAAACATTTGGGAGCATGTGCCCCTTCGGATCACTACATTTGTATCTTTAGGGTAAATACCCAGTACTGCAATTGCTGGTTGTAGGTAGCTCTATTTTCAACTTTTTCAGGAGCCTCCATGCTGTTTTTGAGTGGCTGCACCAGCTTGCCTTCCCACCAATAATGTAGGAGGGTTTCCCCTTTCTCCACATCCTTGCCAACACCTGTCATTTCTTGACTGGTTAATGTTAGCCATTCTGACTGGTGTGAAGTGGTATCTCACTGCAGATTTGATTTGTATTTCCCTGATGACAAGTGATGTTGAGCAACTTTTCCATGTGTCTGTTGGCTATTGAGCAAATTTTCCATGTGTCTGTTGGCCATTTGGATGTTTTCTTTGAAGAACTGTCTGTTCATATCTTCTGCCCATTTCTTGATTGGATTCTTTGTTCTTTGGGTGTTGAGTTCAGTAAGTTCCTTATAGATTTTGGGTACTAGCCCTTTATCTAATGTGTTCTTTGTGAATATCTTCTCGCATTCTGTCAGCTGTCTTTTGGTTTTGTTGACTGTTTCCTTTGCTGTGCAAAAGCTTTCAATCTTGATGAAGTCCCAATAATTCATTTTTGCCCTTGCTTCTCTTGCCTTTGGCAATGTTTCTAGGAAGAAGTTGCTGTGGCTGAGGTAAAGAGGTCGGTGACTGTGTTCTTCTCAAGGATTTTGATGGATTCCTGTCTCACATTGAGGTCCTTCATCCATTTTGAGTCTATTTTTGTGTGTGGTATAAGGAAATGGCCCAGTTTCATTCTTCTGCATGTAGCTGTCCAGTTTTCCCAAAAAATTTGTTGAAGAGACTTGTCTTTTTTCCATTGGACATTCTTTCCAGCTTCATCAAAAATTAGTTGACCATAGCGTTGAGGATCCATTTCTGGGCTCTCTCTTCTGTTCCATTGATCTATGTGTATGTTTTTGTGCCAGTACCATACTGTCTTAATGATTACAGTTTTGTAATAGAGCTTGAAGTCTGGAATTGTGATGCCACCAACTTTGGTTTTCTTTTTCAACATTCCTCTGGCTATTCAGGGCCATTTCTGGCTCCATATAAATTTTAGGATTATTTGTTCCATTTCTTTGAAAAATTTGATGGAATTTTGCTAGGGATTGCATTAATTGTGTAGATTGCTTCAGGTAGTGTAGACATTTTCACAATATTTGTTCTTCCAAACCAGGAGTACAGTATGTTTTTCCATTTCTTTGTGTCTTTCTCGATTTCGTTCATGAGTACCGTATAGTTTTCTGAGTACAGATTCTTTGCTTCTTTGGTTAGGTTTATTCCTAGGTATCTATGGTTTGGGGTGCAATTGTAAATGGGAATGACTCCTTAATTTCTCTTTCTTCTGTCTTGCTGTTGTTGGTATATAGAAATGCAACTGATTTCTGTGCATTGATTTTATATCCTGACACTTTACTAAATTCCTGTATGAGTACTATCAGTTTTGGAGTGGAGTCTTTTGGGTTTTCCACATCAAGTATCATGTCATCTGCAAAGAGTGGGAGTTTGACTACTTCTTTGCTGATTCAGATGCCCTTAATTTCTTTTTGTTGTCTGATGGCTGAGGCTAGGACTTCTAGTACTATGCTGAATAGCAGTGGTGATAGTGGACATCCCTGCTGTGTTCCTGACCTTTGCAGAAAAGCTCCCAGGTTTTCCCCATTCAGAATGATATTTGCGGTGGGTTTTTCATAGATGGCTTTGATGATATTGAGCTTTGTACCTTCTATCCCTACACATCGAATAGTTTTGATCAAGAAAGGATGCTGTACATTGTCAAATGCTTTTTCAGCATCTATTGAGAGTATCATGTGGTTCTTGTTCTTTCTTTTATTAATGTATTGTATCACATTGATTTGTGGATGTTGAACCAATCTTGCAGCCCTGGAATAAATCCCACTTGGCTGTGGTGAATAATCCTTTTAATGTACTGTTGGATCCTATTGGCTACTATTTTTTTTTTAAGATTTTGTTTATTTATTTGACAGAGAGAGAGAGATCACAAGTAGGCAGAGGGGCAGGCAGAGAGAGAGGGGGAAGAAGGCTCCCTGCTGAGCAGAGAGCCTGATGCGGGGCTCGATCCCAGAACCCTGAGATCAAGACCTGAGCCGAAGGCAGAGGCTTAACCCACTGAGCTACCCAGGCGCCCCCTATTGGCTACTATTTTGGTGAGAATTTTCACATCTGTGTTCATCAAGGATATTGCTCTGTAATTCTCTTTTTTGATGGGCTCCTTGTCTGGTTTGGGGATCAAGGTAATGCTGGCCTCATAAAATTAGTTTGGAAGTTTTCCTTCCACTTCTAGTTTTTGGAACAGTTTCAGGAGAATAGGTATTAATTTTTCTTTAAGTGCTTGGTAGAACTCCCCTGGGAAGCCGTCTGGCCCTGGGCTCTTGTCTATTGGGAGATTTTTGATGATTGCTTCAATCGCCTTACTGGTTATGGGTCTGTTCAGTTTTCTATATCTTCCTGGTTCAGTTGTGGTAGTTTATATGTCTCTGGGAATGCATCCATTTCTTCCAGATTGTCAAATTTGCTGGCAAATAGTTGCATATAATATGTTCTTATAATTGTATTTCTTTCGTGTTAGTTGTGATCTCTTTCACTCATGATTTTATTTATTTGGGTCCTTTCTCTTTTCATTTTTGATACGTCTGGCCAGGGGTTTATCAATCTTACTCTTTCAAAGAACCAGCTCCTAGTTTTGTTGATGTGTGTGTGTGTGTGTGTGTCTGTTTCTTTCTATTTCATTGATTTCTGCTCTGATCTTTATTATTTCTCTTTTCCTGCTGGGTTTAGGCTTTCTTTGTTGTTCTTTCTCCAGCTCCTTTAGGTGTAGGGTTAGGTTGTGTATTTGAGATCTTTCTTGTTTCTTGAGAAAGGCTTGTATCACTATATATTTTCCTCTCAGGACTGCCTTTGCTGTCCCATAGATTCTGAACCATTGTGTTTTCATTCATTTGTTTCTATCAATTTTTTCAATTCTTGTTTAATTTCCCAGTTGACGCATTCATTCTTCATTAGGATGCTCTTTAGCCTCCATGTATTTGAGTTCTTTCCAACTTTCCTCTTGTGATTGAGTTCTAGCTTCAGAGCATTGCGATCTGAAAATATGCAGGGAATGATCCCAGTCTTTTGGTACTGGTTGAGACCTGATTTGTGACTCAGGATGTGATCTATTCTGGAGAATGTTCCATGTGCACTAGAGAAGAATGTGTATTCTGTTGTTTGGGGGTGGAATGTTCTAAATATATCTGTAATGTCCATCTGGGCGCCTGGGTGGCTCTGTGGGTTAAACCTCTGCCTTCGGCTTGGGTCATGATCTCAGGGTCCTGGGATCAAGTCCCACATCAGGCTCTCTGCTCAGCGGAGAGCCTGCTTTCCCCTCTCTCCCTGCCTGCTGCTCTGCCTAATTGTGATCTCTCTCTGTCAAATGAATAAATAAAATATTTTATAAAAAGAAATAATAAAGCCTTTATTTCCTTGTTAATCTTTTGCTTAGATGATCTGTCCATTTCAGTGAGGGGGATGTTAAAGTCCCCTACTATTATTGTATTATTGTCGATGTGTTTCTTTGATTTTGTTATTAATTGGTTTATATAGTTGGCTGCTCCCATGTTAGTGGCATAGGTAATTTAAAATTGTTAGATCTTCTAGTTGGACAGACCCTTTGAGTATGATATTAGTGTCCTTCCTCACCTCTTATTATAGTCTTTGGCTTAAAATCTAATTGATCTGATATAAGGATTGCCACCCCAGCTTTCTTTTTATGTCCATTAGCATGGTAAATTGTTTTCCACCCCCTCACTTTAAATCTGGTGATGTCTTTGGGTCTAAAATGAGTTTCTTGTAGAAAGCATATTTATGGTTTTTTTTTTTTAATCAATTCTGATGCCCTGTGTCTTTTGATTGGGGCATTAGCTTGTTTTTACATTCAGAGTAACTATTGAGAGATGTGAATTTTGTGCCATTGTATTGCCTAAGGCGACTGTTACTGTATATTGTCTCTGTTCCTTTCTGGTCTATGTTACTTTTAGGCTCTCTCTTTGCTTAGAGGACCCCTTTCAATATTTCCTGTAGGGCTGGTTTGGTGTTTGCAAGTTCTTTTAATTTTTGTTTGTCCTGGAACCTTTGTATCTCTATTTTTTTTTAAAGATTTTATTTATTTATTTGAGAGAGAGAGACAGTGAGAGAGCATGAGTGAGGAGAAGGTCAGAGGGCGAAGCAGACTCCCCCATGGAGCTCGGAGCCCGATGCAGGACTCGATCCCGGGACTCCGGGATCATGACCTGAGCCGAAGGCAGTCGTCCTACCAACTGAGCCACCCAGGCGTCCCTATCTCTCCTATTTTCAATGACAGCCTAGCTGGATATAGTATTCTTGGCTGCATATTTTTCTCGTTTAGTGCTCTGAGGTGATCATGCCAATCCTATCTGGCCTGCCAGGTCTCTGTGGATAGGTCTGTTGCCAATTTCTGTAATATTACAGACCTCTTGTCCCACGCTGCTTTCAGGATTTTCTCTTTGTCACTTAGACTTGTAAGTTTTACTATTAGATGATGAGGTGTGGACCTATTTCTTTTGATTTTGAGGGGGGTTCTCTGTGCCTCCTGGATTTTGTGGCTTGTTCCCTTCGCAAATTCTGTGCTAGATTTAGGGTATATTTTGATCTATAAGAAGAAATTGTATCCCAAAATTTTAAAGAAAAAATAAAACCTATACGCATACAAGAAATAATGTTAAATATGATGAAAGGATAAAATATAACAATGAAAATTTTAAAAGATTTTTACAAAGGCATTGATAAAATAGTTTAAAAACATTAAAATAGGAAAGAGGAAAATTTTAGAAATAGAATAAGAAAAAAATAACATTAAAAAATTTAACTTCAAAAGACTAAAGGATCATGGTAAAAAAAAGCCATGAATTCTAAGTGTTGCTTTCCCCTGGCATTCCACAGTTCTCATTGATCGGTGAACTTGGTCTTGGCTGAATGTTCTTGCTGATCTTCTGGGGGAGGGGCCTGTTGCAGTGATTCTCAAAGGTCTTTGCCTGAGGCAGAATTGCACCTCCCTTGCCAGAGTCCAGACTAAGAAATCTGTTTGGGTTCACTCGGTAGCTTTTGTTCCCTGAATGCTTTCCTAGAGCTCTGGGGGATGGGAATAAAGATGGAGGCCTTACAATTTCTGGCCCCATAGGAGCTGAGAGCTTGGGGCCCCACTCCTCACTGCACCCTCAGAGAAAAGCTACCAGTCTCTCCCATCTCCCTGGTCTCCTGCTGCACTCCGTGCTCACCCAGCCTGTGAATGAGTGTTTCTGTCTCTGGTGCATGGCTATGTTTGGAGGCTCCAAACCCAGCAGATTACTGCAGCACGTTCCCACACTGCTCCTCCTGGAGGAGGAAGGAGGGGGTCTCCCCGGATCTGCTGCTTGTGGGGTCCCTGCTCAAAGAGCAGTGGTCTGACTGTGCCTTGGATCACGGTTTAAGGTAACCCCAAGCTGAGAGCCCACTGCTCAGCTCTGTCTCTGCAGTTGGCTTCCCCACTCCAATACCTAGGAGCTCTGCCTCACTCAAACACCCCTGGTCTTTCTGTGACCCTGTGGGTCCTGAGACCACACTGTCCCACAAGGGTTCCACCCCCCACTTAACCTCTGGAGCAACGTCCCTCAGAGTAGACTTCTAAAAGTTCCGATTTTGTGCTCTGCTGATCTCTTACTTGCTGGGAGCCAGCCCCTCTCCCTGCAGTCTATCTTCCCGACCCTTCGGATTCACTTCTCTGCACATCCTACCTTCTGGAAAGTGGCCAATTTTCTGTTCCTAGAATTGCTGCTCCTCTTCTCTTCTATCTTCTTTTGAGTTTGTAAGTGTTCAGAATGGTTTGATATCTATGTAGTTGAACTTCTGGGACCTGATGATATCTCAGTCTCCTACTCATCTGCCATCTTGCCCCTTCTCCCATTCTTTCCATTTTTTAACTGGATTGTTTGATGGGCTTTTTTGATGGTGGGTTATATACGTTCTGAATATATTTTGAATATTAACTCTTTGTCAGATGGATCATTGCAAATATCTAATCCCATTCAGTAAGTTGCTTTTTGTTTGTGGGTATATATATATTTTTTTAATGAAAAAGCAATAGTTTTTCATTTTGGTGTAGTACCAATAGTTTATTTTTGCTTCTATTTCCCTTGTCTGAGGGACAGGTTTAGAAAAATACTGCTAAGGCTGCTATCAAAGAAATTATTACCGGTGTTTTCATCTAAGGTTTTATGGTTTTAGGTCTAACATTTAGGTCTTTAATCCAGTTTGAGCTTATTTTTTGGTATGGCTTAAGGAAGTAGTCCAGTTTCATTCTGTTGCATGTAGCTGTCCAGTTTTCTAGCATCATTTGTTGAAGAGACTGTCTTTTCTCCACTGTACATTCTTTTCTCCTTTGTTGAAGGTTAACTTACCTTGTAATTGTGGGTTTATTTCTGGGCTGTCTATTCTACATCATGGATCTATCTGTCTGTTTTTGTGTCAGTACCATACTTTATCTTGAAATCTCGGATTGTGGCACAGCTCAAGATTGCTTTGGCTATTCAAGATATATTGTTGTTCTATACCAATTTTCAATTATTCTAGTTCTATGAGGGAAAAAAACTGTTGGTATTGATAAGAATTGCATTGAAACTATAGACTGCTTTGGGTATTATGAGCATTTT
Organism: Mellivora capensis; assembly: GCA_004024625.1. NCBI lineage: Eukaryota > Metazoa > Chordata > Mammalia > Carnivora > Mustelidae > Mellivora > Mellivora capensis. The sequence continues at coordinate 87,125 of PISX010003746.1, read as the reverse complement.
AACAATACTGGTTATTCCAATCCATGAGCCTTGAATATCCCCATTTTTTATGTCATCTTCAATTTCTTTCAGCATTTTATAGTTTTCAGAGTATAGCTCTTTCACCTCCTTGGTTAAGTTTCTTCCTAGGTATTTTATTTTTTTAGTACCATTGTAAATGGTTTTGTTTTGTTTTAATTTCTCTGCTGCTTCATTATTAGTATATAGAAATGCAACTGATTTCTGTGTATTAATTTTGTGTCCTACAATGTTACTGAATTTATCATTTCTAGTTTTTTGGTGGGGTGTTTAGGGTTTTCTATATATATTATCATATCATCTGCAAATGTTGACGTTTTAACTTATTCCTTACCAACTTAGATGCCTCTTATTTTTCTTGTCTGATTGCTGATTCCAATACTGTGTTCAATGAAAGTGGTGAGAGTGACATCCTAGTCTTATGAAAAGTTTTCAGCATGTCACCACTGGGTATGTTTGCTGTGGGTTTTTCATATACAGCCTGTATGATGTTGTGTCATATTCCCTGTAAACCCACTTCATTGAGAGCTTTTATCAGAAACAGATGTTGAATTTTATCAAATGCATTTTTTACATCTATTAAAATGATCATATGATTTTTATCCTTCATTTAATCAATGTGGCTCAACACATTGGTGTGCAAACATTGAAGCATTCTTTGCCTTCCTGGAATAAAGTCCACTTAATTATAGTGAATGATCCTTTTAATGTATCATTCAATGTTGTTTGCTAATTCAGTGTTGTTTGTGGAGCGTTTATGCATCTTTGTTCTTCAGGGTTATTGGCCTGTAGTTTTCTTATTTGTAGTGTCTTTGGTTTTGGTATCAAGGTATGCTGGTCTTGTAGAATATATGTGGAAGTTTTCCTTCCTCCTCTGTTTTTTGGAATAGTTTAAGGAAAATAGGTACTCACTATTTTTTTTTTAAGATTTTACTTTTTTTTTTTTTTTTAATTTGAGAAAGAGACTGAGAGAGCACAAGAGGTGGGGTGGAGCAGGAGAGGGACAAACAGACTCCACACTAGGCACAGAGCCTGATGTGGGCCTCATTCCCAGAACCTCAAGATCCTGACCCAAGCCAAAACCAAGAGTTGGATCAACTCAAGTGACTAAAGTGACTGAGCAGTACAGACTTCTTTAAACATTTGGTAGAATTCACCTGCAAACCCATCTGATCTTGGACTGTTGTTAATTGGGAGTTTTTTAAATTATGGATTCAATTTTGTTATTACTAATTGGTCTTCAGATTTTCTATTTCTTCTTCATTCAGTTTTGGAAGATTATGTTTCTAGGAATTTATCCATTTCTTCTAGGTTGTCATTTTGTTGGCATATAATTTTTTGTAGTAGTCTCTTCTAATCTCTTGTATTTTTGTAGTATTTTGTTACCTCTCCTCTTTTACTTCTGAATTTATTTGGATCCTCTCTTTTTTTCTGATGAACCTGGCTAGAAGTTTATCAGTTCTGTAGATCTTTTCAAAAAAACAGCTCTTGGTTTCACTGATCTTTTTTTTTTTTTCTTTTTAGCCCTTCTTTCATATATTTCTGTTCTGATCTCTATTTTCCCCTTCTTTAAACTCATCTTAGGTTTTCCTTGTTCTTTTTCTAGTTCCTTGTAATTGTAAAGTTACACTGAGATTGTTCTTGTTTCTTGATGTCTTTCAGTATTGATATAAATTTCCCTCTTGGAACAGTTTTTATTGTGTCTCAATGATTTTGAACGATTGTGTTTTCATTTTCATTTATTTCCATTTTTTTTATTTCCTGTTTGATTTTTTTGCTGTTGACCAACTGTTTGTTTTGTAGCATGTTGTTTAGCCTCCACATATTTGTTTTTTCCAGGTTTTTTACTGGTTGATTTCTAGATTCATAGTGTTGTGGTCAGAAAAGATGTATATGATACCTATCTTCTATTTATTGAGGCTTGTTTTTGTGGCCTACCTTGTGATCTGAGAAAATGTTCCATGTGCATGTGAAAAGAATGTGTATTTTTTTGGTTTTGGATGGAATGTTCTATACATATCTGTTAAATCCATTTGGTCTCATTTATTTTTTTTAAGACACTTTTTTCTTTTACAGTTTTTTTTTTTTTAATTCCAGCTAGTTAACATACAGTGCAATATTAGTTTTAAATGTTGAATTTTAGTGGTTCATCACTTACAATACTCAGTGGTCATCACTAGTGCCTGCCTTAATTCCCATCACCTGTTTAAACCCCCACCACTACGCTTCCAGTGACCCATCATTTTGTTCTCTATAGTTAAGAGTCTGTTTCTTGATTTGCCTCTCTTTCCCCCCATATTCATTTGTTTTGTTTCTTAAATTCCACACGAGTGAAATAATATGGTATTTGTCTTTCTCTGACTTATTTCACTTAGCATAATACTTTTAGCTCCATCCATGTTGTTGCAAATGGCAAGGTCACATTCTTTTTAATGACTGAATAATATTCCATACCATACCATACCACCTGTTCTTTATCCATTCATCAGTTGATGGATATTTGGGCTCTTTCCATAATTTGGGTATTGTTGACAATTCTGCTATAAACATCAGGGTGTATGTGTCCCTTTGAATTAGTATTTTTGTGTCCTTTGGGTTAATTAATCCTAGTAATACAATCATTGGATCATAAGGTAGTTCTATTTTTAACTTCTTGAGGAAACTCCATGCTGTTTTCCAGAGTGGCTGCACTAGTTTGCATTTCCAGCAGCTAAGACACTGTTTTCTTAATGGTAGTCTGTCTGGATGATCTATCTTTTGATGTAAGTGGAGTAATAAATTCCTTTATATTACTCTAAGTATGGGTTTGTCGTTACCAGGAAGTTCATATATAACACCCTATGTATATAGAAGTCTGTATTAAGTTTATGGTAACTTAAGTTCAAACACATTCTAAAAGCACTTTTGGGATGCCCGTGTGGCTCAGTCAGTTAAGCATCTGCCTTGGGCTTGGGTCATGATTGTAGGGACATGGGATAGAGTCCCACATCAGGCTCCTTGCTCAGCAGGGAGCCCGCTTCTCCCTCTGCCTGCCACTCCCCTGCTTGTGCTCTCTCCCTCTGACAAATAAATAAAATCTTTTTTTTTTAAAGCACTTTTACTACCCCTTCCATGTTTTATGTATATGTTATTAGGTACTGCACTTTTAAATTCATGTTTCTTCTAATTGCGGCCTTTGTCACTTAAAGAAGTCCATTTAACATTTTCTGTAAGGCTAGTTTAGTGGTCATGAACTTTTTAAACTTTTGTTTGCTTGGGAAACACTTTCTTCTCTCCTTCACTTTTGAATAACCTTGCTGTGTAGGATATACTTGGGTGCAGGTTTTTCCTTTCAGCATTCTGAATATATAATGCCACTCTTTTAACCTGCAAAGTTTCTGCTGAAAAATGAACTGTTAGTCTTATGGGGTACCTTGTGTATAACTTTTCTCTTAGTCCCTTCAAATTCTTTGATCTTTGATATTTTAAATATTATAATTGTGGAGCGGATCTCCTTGGGTTCATCTTGTTTGGAATTCCTTCTGCTTTCTGAGCCTGGATATCTGTTTCCTTCCCCAGGTTAGAGAAATTTTCATCTATTTCTTCAAGTAAGTTTTCTGCCCCTTTCTTTCTTCTCCTTCTGGGATAATGTGAATCTTTGTTTACTTGATATTATCCAAGAGAACCCATAATGTATTCTCATTTTTTAAAATTCCTTTTTTCTTTATGCTGCTCAGATTGGGTGCTTTCCATTACCATGTCTTCTAGATCACTGGTCCATTCTTTTGCATCCACGAAACTATTGATTTCCTCCAGTATATTTTTCATTTCAGTTACTGTATTCAGTTCTGATTGGTTCTTTTTCATATTTTCTATCTCTTTGTTGAAGTTCTCAGTTCCTCCACTCTTCTCTTCATAAAGTGAACATCTTTATGAACATTACTTTAAATTCTTTATCAGGCATGTTGCTTATCTTTTACTTTTTCTGGTTTTTGTCTTGTTCTTTCATTGAGGGCATTATTTCTCTGTCTCCCTATTTTGGGTGACTTTCTGTGGCTGCTTCTATGAATTATGCAGAGCAGCTGCTTCTCTGAAATGTGAAGGAGTGGTCTTGTGTATGATTGTACCTTGCATAAGTTGTGTGTGCCTCGTAACTTTGAATCACTGGGTGGCACTATGGCTGGCATGAGTTAGGCATCACAGGACACTCCATGCTGGGGCTGCTCCAGTGGGGTGGCCATATCTGAAGGGGGCATGGGCTGGGACAGTCCCAAGATTCCGCACACAAGAGAGTGCTCTGGCAGAAGAGTTGAAGCAGATGCAAGCTATGGTGTCCTGGGATGCTCTGGGCATGGGGACACCGTGGCAGGGCAGCTGGATCCAAAGCAACTATGAGCCAGAAAGTGCTGATGAACTCTGAGCCAGGGTGTTCTAGGATGCATTGTGTTCATGCCATCTTGGTGACATGCTAGAGCTGCAGTATGCACTGCACTAGGGCCACCTTGGAATGGCCAGGGCTGGTGTGAGCTAGGGGCACAGAGCTCACAGAAGTGGTAGGCCATCTAGGGCACATGGATCCTAGTCCTGTGCACACTATCAAGGTGGAAGGGGAATGCAAACCTTGGTGCTCACCAGGCTCTCTGACCCAGATAGAGTTCTGGCAGCTCCTCCACCATTTGGTAGGGTTTTAGGGCTAGTTCCTTTATATCTTAATCACTCTTTTAAATGATGGCTTTTTTTTTTCTGTGCCCCAGGGTGTCCAGGGCTAGAGTGGGCTAGGTATCCAAAACTCACTGAGATTGTAAACTGACTATAGCATGCAGACCCTGCTCCACTCTGTGCCATCAAGGTTGAGGAGAACATAACCATGGCAGTCATCTGCCCCTTTGACCTGGAAAGAATTCCAGCAGCTCCCCTACTGTTTGGGAAAGTTCTAGGGCTTATTCACTTGTATTCTAGTTACCCTTTTTTAAGATCTTTTTTTTTTTTTTTAATTTTTGCAATAGAGAGTGAGTGAGTGAGTGTGTGTGTGTGCATGAGCAGGCAGGGCAGAGGGAGAAGCAGACTCCTTGCTGAGGAGGGTCCCTGATGCGGGACTCAATCCCACGACCCTAGGATCATGCTCTGAGCCAAAGGCAGAAACTTAACCAACTGAGCTACCCAGGTGCCCCTCTAGTTACCCTTTTAAACTGCAGCTTTTGTTCTGCACCACAGGGCAGATGAATCTGCATATGGCCCCTGAATACTATCCCTCCCCACTGCTATTTGTAGCACCAAGAGTGGATGGTCCTTTTATTGCCATGTCTCTATCTTGCCATTGTCTATGTGGTCACTCTCTTGTTGTGAAGAAACTGTTTTACCAGTTAGTTCTTCAGGAGGAACTGCTGTATAAATAGTAGAGATTTGGCATGTGTGGAGGATAAGTTCAGGGTCTCCCTACATCGCCATCTTGAACTCAGTATGTCACTGTTTTAAGGAATTCTGGCTTTAAATCTTTATTTATTAAAATATTGTTGACATATATTAGTTTAAGGTATACAACATAGTTACTCAACACTTATATACATTACAAAATGATAAGCATGGCTAGTGTACTCTATCACTAAGCAAACTTATTACAATATTATTCACTATATTCTCTATATACTTTTCATGCTTGTGACTGACTGACTTTACAAATGGAAGTTTGTAGTTCCTAATCTCTTTCATTTATTTTGATTATTCCTACCCACCTCCCTGTGGCAACCACCAATTTCTTATCCATATTTATGAGTCAGTTTCTTTTGTTTGTTCAGTTGTTTTGTTTTTTAGATTCCACATATAAATGAAATTATGTGGTATTTCTTTGTCTGTCTTCACTTAGCATGATACCCTCTAGGTTCATTCATGCTGTCTCAAATGGCAAGATTTCATTTTTTTTGTTATGGTTCAGTAATACTCCTGTGTGTGTGTGTGTGTGTGTACACACATGCATACATATACACAAATCACATTGTATTTATCCATTCATCACACACTTGCATTGCTTCCATATCTTGGCTATTATAAATAAGTCTACAAAAAAGAGGTACATAAATCTTTTTGAATTAGTGTTTTCACTTTCTCATTTTTCTCTGAAAAATACTAAAAAAAAATTTTTTTATGAACCTCCATACTGTTTCTCATAGTGGCGACACCAGTTTACATCCCACCAACTGTACAGGATGATTCTCTTTTGCCCACATCCTCACCAACACTTTTGTCTTTTTGATACTAGCCATTCTAATTGGTTTGAAGTGATATCTCATTGTGGTTTTTTTATTCCTCTGATGATTAATGATGATGAGCATCTTTTCATGTGTGTTTTGGCTGTATGTCTTCATGGAAAAATGTCTGTTCAGGTCTTCCACCCATTTTTAATCAGATTATTTGGGGTTTTGGGGTGGGGTGGGTCATATGAATTCTTTATATATTTTGGATGTTAACCCCTTATCAGATATATCATTTGAAAATACCTCCTCCCATAGTCTAGGTTCTCTTTATGTTCTGTTGATGGTTTCCTACACTATGCAAAACCTTTTTAGTTTGATGTAGTCCCCATTGTTTATTTTTGTTTCTCTTGCTTGGGGAGAAAAGAATTATCCAGAAAAATACTGCTAAGGCTGTTGTCAAATACATTACTAGCTATGTTTTCTTTGGGAAGCTTTATGGCTTCATGTCCCATATTTAGGTCTCTCGTCCATTTTGAGCTCATTTTTTAGATAAACTGGTGAGATAAACTGGTCTAGTTTCCTACCACCATTCATTGAAGAGACTGTCTTTTCCTCATATATTCATGCCTCCATTGTCAAAGATTAGTTGACCATATAAGTGAGCACTTATTTCTGGGCTCTCCATTCTCATGGATATATGTGTCTGTTTTTGTGCCCATACCATACTGTTTTGATTAGTATAGCTTTATAGTAACTTAAAATCTGCGATTGTGAAAAATATTGGTATTTTGATAATGATTTGATTGAATATGTAGGTTGCTTTGGATATTATGGACATTTTAACAATATCAGTTCTTCCAATCTATGAGCACAGTATTTTTCCATTTATTTATGTCATTGTGAATTTCTTTCATCAGTGTTGCACAATTTACAGAGTACAGGTCTTTCACCTCCTGGGTTAAGTTTATTTGTAGCTATTTTAATTTTTGCTGAAATTGTAAATGGTATTATTTTCTTAATTTCTCTGATTGCTCCTTATTAGTATATAGAAATGCAGCAGATTTCTGTATAATCAGTAACCTGGGACTTTACAAAAAATTTATTAATGAATTTAATAGAGTTTTTAGGGTTTTCTATATAATATCAGCTATAAATACAGAGTTTTACTTTTTCCTTACCAATTTGGATGCCTTTTATTTCCCTTTCTTGTCTGATTGCTGTGGCTACTAATTCTAGTGTTGTGTTGAATAAAAGGAGTGAGAATGGATATGCTCATCTTGTTCCTGATCCTAGAGGTAATTTCACTATTGAGTATGAAGTAGCTGTGGCTTTTTCATATATGGCCTTTATTATGTGGAGGTATGGTCCTTCTGTACCCACTTTAAGAGTTTTTGTCATGAGTGGATGTTGCAGTGTGTATATGCTTTTTCTGTATTTTTTGAGGTGATCATATGATTTTTTTTAATCACTTTGTTAATGTGGTTTATCACATTGGTTCATTTGTGAGTACTGAACCACTCTTGTATCCCTGGAATAAATGCCACTTGATCATGGCAAATGATCCTTTTAAAAATGTTTTAAATTTAACTTGCTAATATCTGTTGAAGATTTTTATATCTATATATATATAGGGTATTGGTTTAATTAGGGTATTGGTTTAAATTTTTCTCTTTTTTGGTAGTATCTTTGTTTAGTTTGGGTATCAGGGTAAGGTTGGCCCTGTAGGATGAATTTGGAAGTTTTCCTTGCTCTTCTATGTTTTGGAAAAGTTCAAGAAGAATATTAATTCTTCTTTAAGTGTTTGGTGGAATTCATTGTGAAGTCATCTTGTTCTGGACTTTTGTTTGTTAGGAGATTTTTCATTACTGATTCAATTCCATTGCCAGTATGTTCAAATTTTGTTCCTGAATGAGTGTTGGAAGATTATATGTTTCTAGGAATTTATCCATTTCTTCTAGGTTGTCCAATTTGTTAGCATTTAATTTTTCATAATACTCTTATAATCCTTTATATTTCTGTGGTATGTTATATTTCCTCCTTTGTTTCTGATTTTGAGTCCTCTTTTTTCCTTGATGAACCCAGCAAAAGGTTTATCAATTTTGTTGATCTTTTCAAAGAACCAGTTCCTGGTTTCATTGATGTTTTCTATTGTTTTGCAGTCTGTATTTCATTTACTTTTGCTCTCATCTTTACTATTTTCTTCTTTCTACTAGCTTTAGATTTTGTTCTTTTTCTGGCTCTTTTAGGTATAAAGTTAGGTTGTCTGAAATTTTTGTTTCTTATGGTAGGCCTATATAATTCTGAAGTTCCTTCAAGAACAGCTTTTGCTGCATCCCAAAGATTTTGAACTGTTGTGTTTTCATTTATTTCCATTTGTTTTTTATTTCTTTGATTTTTGTTGACTAATTGTTTTACAGCATATTGTTTAGCCTCCATATATTTGTGTTTTTCCAGGGTTTTTTTTTTCTTTGTGATTGATTTCTAGTTTCATAGTGTTGTGGTAAGAAAAGATCAAAAGATAATCCATCTTATGTTTATTGAGACTTGTGGCCTAACTTACTGCCATTTTGTTACTTGTTTTCTAGTTGCTCTTGTACTTCTCTGTTCCTTCTCTTGTGATTTCATGGCTTTCTTTCATGTTATGCTAGGCTTTATTTTTTGTGTATTATAGACTTTTGATATATGGTTACCACTAGCTTCATATTTAATGTTTTATATATATAGCAGTGTATATTAAGTGGATGTTTGTAGAAGCCCAGACACATTCTAAAAACACTAAATTTGTAGCCTCCCCAATTGTTTTATGGATATGAGATCATATTTTACCATTTTTGTGTGTATCTGGACTGTTTTTTGTAGATATATTTGATCTGCTTTTGTGTTTTAACCTTCATCCTGGTTTTATAGTGGATCTTCTATTACCCTGTGTGTTTACTTTTACCCATAAAATTTTTACCATTACAACTGTCTTATTTCTAGTTACGGTCTTTTCTTTCCACCCAAAGAATTCCCTTTAACATTTCTTATAAATCTAACTCTCTGTATTAGAAAATCAGATACATTTCCTGGTCTTGAAAGTAGTGGCTTTGTGGAGGAGAGGTCCTGTGGTGCTCTATAGTGCATTCCCCATTGGTCACTAGAACCAGGCACTCCAGGGATGTTTGCTATGTGGGCCACATGCACCCTGCTATTGTGACTGAGCCATGTTTGCCTTCAGACCAGCATGCTGACCTACTTTGCCTGCTGTGGGTGCACCAGACAGGGATTGGTCTCTTTGCTGTTGTGAGCCCACTGTGGGCCTGTAGGTGGGTAGGTGGGCAGGCTCAGAGATCAAGTTAGCTGTCTGTAATTAGCTGCAGGTATACTGAATGGCAGAACTTGCTTTCTGCATGGCTAACTGAGAAGCTTTTGTTGATGGGCAAGGGGAGCAGTCAGGCTAGATATCTGCAATTGCAGCTGTACCAAGCAGCAGGGATTTTTCCTGCACGGCCACTTAAAAGGCTCAGCTGTTGAAACTGCTGGCTCATGGGTGTATGGGGTTATCTACACTCTCACCAGGGCAGGTGTCACTTTGCAGTGGTGCTGGTCCCTGCCAGGGCTATTTGCAGGATGTGGCAGAGCAGAAGCCACTTTGGGGGGATGCCTGTTGAGGCAGGTGGGTCTATGTGGAACACAGGGTGGGCTTGCCAGTACTGGCAAGGTAGGTGGAGAGTGTTACCACTGGCTCCCACAAGTGCCCCACTAGTTGGGAGAGAGGAAGATAAAGGACACCTCCCAGCAGTTTTGCTCCTGAAGAAATATCCTGAAGAGTCCCTTCCCTTTCAGTGCATGTTCTGAGATTAGTAAATAAATCTTTGTGTATACTTCAGGCATTTTTCAAACTGCTGCTTCTATGCTGTGTCTCTGGCCAAGTTATTATACTCCCTCTTTAAGGGTGGGGACTGAGTTTACTGTCATCTTTCAGCATTCCCAGAGTTAAGCCCACTGATTTTAAAAGCACCCAGATTTAAGCTGCACTGATTTTAAAAGCTCCTAAAATTAAGCCTCACTGGTTTTTGAAGTTAGATGTTATGGGGACTCATCTTCCCAGTGCCTGGATGCCTGATGTGGGGTCTGATCCTCTCCTTTCTGATTTTGGTGTTCCTCTGATTTGTGTTTAGTCTCACTGGGGGTCTGGTTCCCAACTGAGTCTCTGCCCCTCCTACCCTTTATGATGTGGCTTCCTCTCTACAGTTAACTGTGGAAGGTCTGTTCTGTCAATCTACAGGTTGTTTTCATAGTTAGGTGCTTAAATGTAGCTGTTAGCTCAGTGTTCATGGGATGAGATCCTCTTCAAGATCCTCCTACTCCACCAACTTCCTTGAACCTCAACTTTACCAGGTATTTTAAGTGAAATTGCACTAACCTAATATTGACATTTTTACAGTATTGACTGTTGTAGCCATGAATGTGCTATCTCTCTTCATTTAAAAGGTCTTTGATGTTTGTCAATGATATCTGGTAATTTCTCATAGTTGTCTTTCTTATATTTATTCCTCTGATCTTGTGTTTTTCAAAAACTTCAATGAGATATAATAGACATAAAACATTGTATAAGTTTCAGGTGTACAACATGTTTCCGATACAAATAAACTTCAGTATGATTACCACCATAGTGGTATTAGCTAACACCTCTATCAACACATGATTACCATTTTTTTGTGACGAGACTTAACTCTTCTCTTTTAGCATTTTTAAATAAAATATAGTGCAATTAACTATAATCACAATGCTGTGTATTACATTCCCCAGGACCTATTTATAAGTGGAAATTTACCATTTGATCAACATCTTAATTCTGCCACACCCACCCCCTGGCAATCAATGTTCTACTAATTCTGTAAGTTAAGGTTTTTAAGACTGCATGTTAAGCGGTACAGTGTTTGTCTTCCTCTGTCTGCAGACTTATTTCACTTAATATAATGCTCTTAAGGTCCATCCATGTGGTTGTGAATGGCAGGATTTCCTTCTTCTCATGGCTCAATTTGTACATATATATCAATAATTTATACATATATATCAACTGCTATATACACATATATATACATACTTACTGCATCTTCTTTATCCACTCATCCACTGATGGGCACCTAGGTTGTTTGCCTGTCTTGGTTATTGTGAAAAATGCTGCAATTAACATAGGAGTGCAGATATTTTTCATTTCCTTTGTATATATACCAAAAAGTATGATTGAGGGATTACATGGTAGTTCTGTATTCAATTTTTTTAAAATTTTTTTTAAATTTACTTATTTGTCAGAGAGGGAGGGAGAGAGAGAGAGCGAGCACAGGCAGACAGAGTGGCAGGCAGAGGCAGAGGGAGAAGCAGGCTCCCCGCCGAGCAAGGAGCCCGATGTGGGACTCAATCCCAGGACGCTGGGATCATGACCTGCCTGAGCCAAGGGCAGCCGCTTAACCAACTGAGCCACCCAGGCGTCCCTGTTTTCAATTTTTTAAGGAACCCCCATATTGTTTTCCACAGTAACTGCACCAATTTACATTCTCACCACCACGGTTCCCTTTTCTCTGTATCATCACCAACACTTATTGTCTATTCTCTTTTTGATGACAGCCATTCTAAAATGTATGTAGTGCTATCTCATTGTGGTTTTGATTTGCATTTCCCTGATGATTAGCGATGTTGAGCACATTTTCAAGACCTTGTTAGCCTTCTGTATGTCCATCTTCTGCTAATATTTATTCAGATTTGTTATTAAATTGTGAGTTCTCTGTATATTTTGGATATTCTTATCAGATATATGGTTTGCAAATAATTGGCTTTTCATTTTTGGACTCTTTTGCTGTGCAACAGTTCTTTAGTTTGATGTAGTTCCACTTATTTACTCCACTTATTTATTTTTGCCTTTGTTGCTTACACTTTTGGTATCATTTATAAAAAAAATCATTGCCAAGACCCATGTCAAAGAGCTTTTCCCTGTGTTTTCTTCTAGGAGTTTTTGTTGTAAGACTACACCTACGTTAAGAAAGTCTGGGAAGCAGGTTTAGTGGGTAATCACACATCCAGTGAAACACTTGTATCTATAAAAGTAATAGCCATTCAAGGGGAGAGCTAGCAGTTTATGTGTTACAATGAAATTTGTAGAATAGTACTTAGCAGAAGAAAATAGCAAAATGGGGAACCATCTTCCTCTCTATAATCCACATAGTCATGGAAATGAAAATATTTTTCAAACTCTATTCAAAGACAATTTGCTGTGGCACTTAATGTGCCTGTCTACATATCTGCATATAAAGAAATTCTTCCAAATGCATCATCTTTCCAAATATACTTATCGTATATGATCTTTCATATCTCTGCTATAAAGGCTATAAGCTTTATAATTTATCATCCCCCTTTAAAATATATTTTGAACTTCTGATATAAAAGCTGATTTGTGCTTAATGGAGAAATTTAAAGAAAGCAATATTAAATATATAGTATAAAATGGAAAAGATTACTCATTATCACTGAGAGAAAACTGATAAACTTTGCTTTTTACTAAGCATATATTTAACAAAATTCAAATCATTTATTTTCCTTTTTATTACCTAACAGTAAATTGTGATGGTGTTCCCATATCATTAAAAATCATTCAGAAGCCTGATTTTTAATGCTATCTTCTTAACTAGGTCTTTTTGACTTTACTATAAAATCATGGTACTAGACAAATACTGTATAAAATATGCAGTACATGATACATAAATGAAGGCAAAACTTTGCTCTTATACTTAAAATACCTCATTATCTACATAAAAAGCTTCTAAAATTAATCTATGAAAAGAAGCTTTAAATTCTACAATTTAAAAGTTGAACCATGAGAGACTATGGACTCTGAAAAGCAACCTGAGGGTTTTGAAAGGGAGGGGGGTGAGAGGTTGGGAGAGCCAGGTGGTGGGTTTTATGGAGGGCACCTATTGCATGGAGCACTGGGTGTGGTGCATAAACAATGAAATCTGTTACACTGAAAAGAAATTAAACTAAAAAAAATATATATGGCTTTAACTGTTTACCTACCCTGCTTGAGAGGCCACATTTTGTTACTTGTTTGACTTAGGAGATTCATTCATGCCAACTTACTTTTTGCTCCACTTCACCTATCTCTTCTTTATTGTGTCATGATGTCAGTTTTGACCTATACCTTCCTATCTCTAGTCATCTTTGCCTAAAGATATAATCCTAAACCCTTCATGATTATAAGCAACATCAAAGACTAAGTGCTTTGCTTAGCTGCAGAGGTCTCTACAAGACTATTACTTGTATAACTTAAAAGAGATTTACAGTTTTCAGTAAAGTTCTTTAGAATGCGTGTATATCCAACCTTTGTTGCTTTCTTTGTGGCAACATAACACTGTCAGTCACAAAATTTGACATGTTAAATAATACCAGTACTTAATTACTTTAAGTATAGATTTTCTCTAAATTGGTATTTATTCTCAGGTCAGACCTTTCCATCATTTAAACAGTTAACGTATTTTAGAATTCTAAATACTGTTTAACTATATAATGAAACAAGATGTCATCTTTTCAGAACTTACCTAGTCATAAATTGACACTTAGCAAAAGATGTTAGTAGTCTTTTCCTGTGGAGAAGGGTGCACTATTTGGGCTTTAACCCTATTTTGGGCTTTAACCCTATTTTTCTCCTTTTCAGAAAGGAGTCAGTATTTCAAGCATTCTTCTGCTTTACTTATTTTCAGAATAGTAAATTGTGCTGATCCAGGCTGCAAATAAAAAATAATGAAGAATTTTACTTGAGGATTGGTATGTAATATTAAGAATAAACAGAATATGTCCTAATTTGGCCAGTATAGAGTACAACAAAAGTATCTTCTAAGTAATCCCAAAATGTGGATAGACATGCAGTTATATGCTATAAACTTTAAGAATACCAGGGTGTGGTAGTCAGGAAAATTAAGTTCTAGTTTTGGCTAAAACTAGTCAATACTAACCATCTAACATTTTAAAAGTCACTTTTTTGTGTCTTAGTTTGCTCATGTATAAAATATAAGGAGACAGACCTAGAAGAGTCTAAATCTTTTCAGCACTAAAATGTTATACATATGATTAGATGACTGGGTAGAATCCAATCAAGATTCTAAAGAATTCTAGACAACATACAACTCTAAAAAAAAAAATCATTTATTCATATCTACCTAATTGTACAAACCCATATTGAAAAAACTTAGCAGAGGAATTGCTTTATTCAAAGGTTCTCTGGTTTAAATCCTCTTATATAGTGTTTGTTTTGCTACAGGAAATTTCAGTATAAAGTAACATCAAGGTGCCAAAGCAGAAAAGCTAATATAGAAACTGAATGATTTCTAAATAAATGATTTCACATATTAGCTGACAAAAATAATAAAGTTATTAGTTTACTTTTGAGCTAATTTGGATCTCTTACAGTTATTTTGCATGTATAAAATTCTCTATGTAATGTGTCAGAATTTATATCAATTCTTAAGGTCATTTTCCTGTACCCTTACCATGTGCCCTGGAAACCACTGTTCACAAAACAATCTGTTAAATACTTGGTCTATAAGGCTTATGAGTTAAAACATCTGTTTTATCAAAATACCTCCTTTTAACCATTTTAAAGTTTACAAAATGGCTTCATGTTATGATAAATTTATATTCCTAAGGGAATCAGGGAACAGAGTTTTTATAGTCACTTACTTCCCAAAGGCTTAAAGAAAATAAGATGCCCTACATTCCCAGAGTTAATCATTCTTATAGTTTGCTATAAGGTAGAATTTAGTTTCAAGCTGACCTGTTTCAGCTGCTACCATCCACATACATACATACCTTTCAAGAAATGCAGATGTCAGGAATTCAGAGTATCCTAGTGATGCATTAGCATGCACTTCTATGGCTTTGCAAGTGCTAACAGAGCTGGGAAGAGATATAGGGAAAGTTCAGTAACATCACATTGGTAGAATGAAAACGGTCACAGTAGGAGTACTCAATCAGAGACAAGCAAATTGGGTAGGTTTTTGGTTTTTGTTTGCTTTTGTTTTTGGTTATTAATCATTTAAGAGAACATCACTGAGGTGATCCCAGATTATAGTCATGACAGAAAAATTTCCACCTAGCAAAGATCTATAACTGTATAAAATTTTTTTTTTTTTTAATTTTTTTTTTTTAATTTATTTGTCAGAGAGAGAGGGAGAGAGAGAGAGAGAGCACAGGCAGGCAGAGTGGCAGGCAGAGGCAGAGGGAGAAGCAGGCTCCCTGCCGAGCAAGGAGCCCGATGTGGGACTCGATCCCAGGACGCTGGGATCATGACCTGAGCCGAAGGCAGCCGCTTAACTAACTGAGCCACCCAGGCGTCCCAACTGTATAAAATTTTTAACATTCACATATCTTCCAACTTCCTATAATTTGATTGGAAGGATAAAAGAGGGAGTAAGCTCCATATCATATATAATTTATTGCATGTTTTTGAACCTGTTTAATAGTGTTGTCCAACAGAAACAGAATGCAAGCCATATACATAACTTCAAATTTTCAAATACATCTCAAATCAGATGTTAAATTATCACTGGAAACACTTTAACTGCATTTAGATTTCATAAAATTTATAGTTGAAGTAGTTTTAGGTAACCAGGTTGGTCCACACATTCTTAATTTTTTTTTTACAATTACTAAATTAAGTAAGTTAAAGTTTTTAACTTGAAATTGTTTAAATAAAATTTAGAAGTTACTTCCTCAGTCATACTAGTCACCTTTCAAGACTTCAGCCACACATACTGGTCATTAGCAGACTGGCCAACGTAGCTCTATGGCATCTGTTCTATAGCAGTTTCCCAGAGGCTTGGGCCTTATTCTATGCCTGCTTAAAGTGTGCAATCAAATGAATTATTTCAATTATCAGTGCCTCAGTTTTCTGAGACAATAATAATCATAGTAGAATAATAGATTAATAGTTATAACTATTTAATAACCGAAGTTCAAATGATTGCTATAATCCTGAAATCACTCATAGGATATAGCAGCCACCATTTTTGTCATGTGTTGTTATTTAAACAACTAATTCATCAAGTAGTAATTGCATTTGGAAGAAGAGTTTAACCTCACTAGGTGTTAGTAGCAATAAATGCTAGGCATTTATAGAGTGTTTTCCATCTTTGAAGGGCTTTACAGATTGTAATATGCTAATAACATTTCATTTTTGTAAGTGAATTCCTGAGGCCAAAGAACTTTCTGCTCAACAAAAACCTTTAATAAATTGTCATACACTCTATACTACATAAATTCAAGTGTTAACGTCTTATACCTGAGTGATGAACAGGACAAAATATTCATATTAAATAACTTCTAATTTGAGAAGAGCTCTCTTGATTTTTAAATCTCATTTTTGTAGTACTTAACCTCTAAACTGCCATCAGAACCATAATAATACTATCCAGTTTTACTGGCTTTATAGTTTTCGTAGTGCTTACCTGCATCATTGTATTATCTCAACATTCTTAAAGATAAGAACAGGACATAGGTGTTGTTAGGCCTATTTGGGGGATGATACTGAAAAAAGCTAAGAGGGGCACCTGGGTGGCTCAGTGAGTTAAGCCTCTGCCTTAGGCTCAGGTCATGATCTCAGGGTCCTGGGATCTCGAGCCCCACATCGGGCTCTCTGCTCAGCAGGGAGCCTGCTTCCCCCTCTCTCTCTGCCTGCCTCTCTGCCTACTTGTGATCTCTGTCTGTCAAATAAATAAAATCTTTAAAAAAAAAAAAAAAGCTAAGAGATTTGGTTATAGTTACACAGTGATCAGTGTAAGAGCTCGAGCCAGAATCCAGGTATTACGATTTTAGCCATAATTTAATAAATTCTTACTAGATGTTGGAGAATATGTTGAACACAGTACATTACCTCACTTAATAGTCATGACAGTCTTGCAGCATATCTGTTTTACAGATGATGAAAGTATGATGCAGAGATATCATTAGGCATCTTTTTCCTTCACTATCTAAATATTAACTGATAGTTAAGGCAACACTTCATATCAGAAGTAAAATTGTTTACATTAACATATCATTTGTTATGAAAAATGTGATGAAGACTTAAACACCATAAATACTTCCAGGGTAAATTTTCTGTTAAAATTCAATTAGTTCTTTTTTCTTTCTTTTCTGGGTAAATTCCATGTGTACTAGAGAGTCACCATGTTCCTGGTAAATTGCCTCTAAGAAGGAAGTAAAACAAACTTGAGCACATAAATGTAGATGCAATGGTAAAAGAAAAGACAAAATGTGAGAGAGAAACGTGTTGTTTCTAGTAAAACTCTTTCCTTATCTAGAATTAGGTGCATTCAAAAATGTATGCACTAGGGCACCTGGGTGGCTCAGTGGGTTAAGCCTCTGCTTCCGGCTCAGGTCACGATCTTGGAGTCCTGGGATCGAGGCCCACATTGGGCTCTCTGCTCAGCAGGGAGCCGCTTCCTTCTCTCTCTCTGCCTACTTGTGATCTATCAAATAAATAAAATCTTTTTAAAAAAATGTATGTACTAGAATAATGTACAAAGATGACTATTAAATTGTTTTTATAAAATTTATAGTTTTTCCAAATTAGTAATCTAGACATTTGGAACACAATCATTTAAGCAGAAGAAACAGTTGGCAAACATTTTCATGTCAGGTGGTATGCATGCTAAGTTTATAACCTTTCCTCTGTTTATTCAACGTAAGGTAACTTGATGTGACAGGGTAAGACATATCACAAAGATGACTCAGGTCAGGAATTTCAAGAAATCTTAAAAACAGAATATTTTAAAGGTATTTAAATAAATATTATTTTAAGGATCTATAGAGTATGAGACTATAAAGAATTTACTTCAAATGCTTAAATGCTTAGGAAAGTCTTTTACTCAGGAAAAAAGAAATATTTGGCAGTGAAGGTAGGGGAGGAATCTCTAGGGTCCTTTACTGTTAGAGTACCTACCAGCAGATATATATATTTATTTAGTGTTCACATACTTATTTGTTGACCTGACAATTCAAATGCTAAATTTGTTTCTATCACCTACTTTTCCTTTTCTTCTAAAGCCTTTGCAGTTATTTCAATGTCATTATACACTACTAACCCAAAGCATGGGGTTTCAACAAAGAATATGGTCGGATCAAATATTTGGTTCTAAGGGACTGAATTTTGTTTCTGTCATAGGAAAATAAGTGTGTACTTTTTGAAGTAGACATTAAAATATACATCTGGAGGGGTATACATACTGTAAATGTTCAACTCAGTGAACACACTCGTAACTACAATGCCGATAATGAAACTTAACTTTATCAGCACCCCCAAAAGGCTTTGTTGTCATGCCTTCTCATACCTCCAAAGGATAAACACTCCTGACTTCTAATACTACAAATCAGTTTTACCCGATCTCGTAAGGGAATCCTGCATCCTTATCTAGAAATACATGCACTCACAAATATATGGACTGCAGTAATGTACAAAGATGAGTATCAGGGTCTTTTCTTGGTTGGGATCTGACTTATTTAGCAGTATTTGTGAAATGCATCCATATGTTTATATGTATTATTCTACTGTATACTACAAATGTGTACCACACTTTATTTACTTAGTCGTCAAATGTGAAACAGCATTTGGATTGTTTTGAATTTGGGATTCTTACAAATACTTTTCTTCATGTCATTTGCAAATAAACCTATGCCCGCATACATTCAACTTCAGTAGATACTTCCAAAGATATCTCCAGAGTAGCTGAAGCAGTTTACATTTTTATTATCAGTACATGAGAACTCCAGGCCATCCCACCTTTGCCAACACTTGCTATCCCCTGCCACAATTTTACTCATTCTGGAAGGCATATTAGATTACAGATTTATTTTGTATTTTCCCTGATGATTCATGAAGTTGAATATAATTTTAGGTATTTATTGAAAATGTGGATATATGTGTTGTGAAGTGCCTTTTAAGACTTCTGATCATTGGGGCGCCTGGGTGGCTCAGTGGGTTAAAGCCTCTGCTTTCGGCTCAGGTCATGATCCCAGGGTCCTGGGATCGAGCCCCGCATCAGGCTCTCTGCTCTGCGGAGAGCCTGCTTCCTCCTCTCTTTCCCTGCCTGCCTCTCTTGCCTACTTGTGATCTCTGTATGTCAAATAAATAAATAAAATCTTTAAAAAAAAAAAAAAAGACTTATGATCATTGCTCTACTGAGTTATCACCCTTTTTCCTTATGATTTTTCAGGAATTCTTTAAATATTCTGATATGAATCCACATTTGGATATATATACTTTGGATATTTTATCATACTCTTGGATTGCCTTTTTTTAATATTCTTTTGAGAACAGAAGTTTTTAGTATTAATGTACTCCAATTTATGTACTACAAAGTACCCATTTTTTCCATTATGTTTATTACATTTTGTGCCCTGTTTTAAGAAAGTCTTAAGTGAGACTCTAAGGTCTTAAAGAGATTTCTTATGTCTTCTTTAAGATCTTTATTTTACCTTTTGTATTTAGATTGGTAATCTATTCTAAAATTTATTTATTTTTTTATTTTTTATAAACATATAAAGTATTTTTAACCCCAGGGGTACATGTCTGTGAATCACCAGGTTTACACATTTCACAGCACTAACCATAGCACATACCCTCCCCAATGTCCATTACCCCACCCCCGTTTCCCGACCCCCCGACCCCCAGCAACCCTCAGTTTGTGAGATTAAGAGTAGTGACTCTTCTTTTCTTCTTTTCCTACCCCCCAACCCCCCATGTTGCATCTCCACTTCCTCATATCAGAGAGATCATATGACAGTTGTCTTTCTCCGACTGACTTATTCCACTAAGCATGATACCCTCTAGTTCCATCCACGTCGTTGCAAATGGCAAGATTTCATTTCTTTTGATGGCTGCATAGTATTCCATTGTGTATATATACCACATCATCTTTATCCATTCATCTGTTGATGGACATCTAGGTTCTTTCCATAGTTTGGCTATTGTAAAATTGATTTTTGTATACACTGTGGGCAGGATTTAGAAATTGATGTTTTAACCACATAGATATCCAAATAACCCAGCATCATTTATTTAAAAGATAATCCTGGGGTGCCTGGGTGGCTCAGTGGGTTAAAGCCTCTGCCTTTAGCTCAGGTCATGATCTCAGGTCCTGGGATGGAGCCCCGCATTGAGCTCTCTGCTCAGCGGGGAGCCTGCTTCCCCCCTCTTTCTGCCTGCCTCTCTGCCTACTTGTGATCTCTCTATCAAATAAGTAAATAAATAATCTTTTAAAAAAAGATAATCCTTTCTCCACTGCAGTGTCACCTATATCATTATAACTATAACTACATTATAACTATCTTTCATCATTATCACTGTTGCCATTACTACAGATTTGTAAAAGGTCTGGATTTTCAGTAATATCAGTCTTCTGACTTTGTTGTTTAGAATTGCCTTGACTATTTGTTGGTCCCTTGCATTTCCATTTCCATTTTACAATCAATTGTCAATTTACATTTAAAAATTGTAAATGTTTTGCATTTAGTTTGCACTGAATTTTTAAAAATCAATATAGAGAACTAGTATGTTTAGAACATTCAACTATCCACATGTTCTATATCCTCCCATTTACGTAAGTCTTCAATTTGACTTCTAATATTTCATAATTTTCCATGTAGACATCTTACATGTCTTTCCATAAATTTATTTCTAAGTATTTGGGATATTTATGCTCTTGTAGACATAAAAATTTTACTAAGGTATGCTTGACATACAATGTTACTTTAGTTTCAGCTGTAACAGCAGTCATTCGAAAAGTCTATACTTTATACTGTGCTTACCACAGAAGTAGTTACCATCTGTCACCTTACAATACGACTGCAATACCATACAATGTATGACTTATTCATTCCATAACTGGAAGCATCTATCATCTTCTCCACTTCACCCATTTTGCCCAGACCCCATCCCTATCCCCTCTGGCAACCACTAGTTCTGTATTTATGGGTCTGTTTCTGCTTTTTGTTTATTTGTTTATTGAGTGAAATAATATGTAATTTGTCTTTCTCAATCTTATTTCGTTTAGCATAATACACTCTAAGTCTATCCATGTTAAAAAAGGCAAGATCTCATTCTTTTCTATGGCTAATATTCCATTGTGTGTGTGTTTGTGTGTATACATATACATATATACATACCACATCTTTAGCGATTCATCTGTTGATGGGTATTTTGGTTGTTTCCATGTTTTGGCATTGACAATAATGCTGAAATAAACAGAGGTACATTTATCTTTTTAAGTTAGTGTTTTATTTTAAAGAAATACCCAGTAGTGGCATTACTGGATCATATGGTATTTCTATTTTTAATTTGTTGAGGACTCTCAAGGACTCTCCATCCTTTCTTTCACAGTGGCTGCACCAATTTACATTCCCACCAGCAGTGTATAAGGGTTCCTTTTTCACCACATCTTCACCAACATTTGTTATTTCATGTCTTTTTGATAGCCATTCTAAAAAGTATAAGGTGATACCTCACTGGTTTTGGTTTGTATTTCCCTTATGATGAGTATCTTTTCATGTATATGCTGGCCATGTATGTCTTCTTTGGAAAAATATCTATTAAGATCCTTTGTCCATTTTTTAATCAAATTTTCTTTTTTTTGGTGTTGAGTTGTATGTTATTTATATATTCTGGATACTACTTTTCAGATATATCTCTGTAAATACCTTCTCTCAGTTACTATGTTGTCTTTTCATTCTGTTGACAGTTTCCTTTGCTGTACAATTGCTTTTCATTTTGGTGTAGTCCCAATAGTTTTTTTTGTGTTTCCCTCGCCTAAGGAGACATAGCTAGAAAAATGTTGCTATGACTGATGTCAGAGAAATTTACTGCCTGTACTCTCTTCTAGGATTTTTATGATTTCAGGTCTCACATTTACATCCTTAATCCATTTTAAGTTTGTTTGTATATGGTATGAGGAAATGATATTTAATTCTTTTTGCATGTAGTTATCCAGTTTTCCCAGCACAATTTGTTGAAAAGACTGTCTTTTCCCCATTATATATTCTTGCCTCTTTTGTTAAAGATTAACTGTATAAGTGTGGGTTTCTCAGTTCTCTATTCTGTTCCATGGATCTTTGTGTGTGTGTTGTGCCAGTACCATATGGTTTTGATTCCTACAGCTTTATAGTATATCTAAAAATCTGGGTTTGTGATACCTCCAGCTTTGTTCTTCTTTCTCAACATTACTTTGGCTATTGGCGATATTTTCTGGTTCCATACAAATCTTAGGATTATTTGTTCTAGTTCTATGGAACATGCCATTGGAATTTTGATAGGGATTGCACTGAATCATTATATTGCAGACACAGATCAATGGAAGAGAATATAGAGCCTAGAAATAAATTCATGCATATACATCAAGTATATTTGACAAGGGAGTTGAGAATACTCATTGGAGAAAAGAATCATCCCTTCAATAAGTGGTGCTGGGACAGCCATATGCAAAAAAAAAACAAAAAAAAAAAACAACAAACTAGGGGCACCTGGTGGCTCAGTCGGTTTAGCATCTAATTCTTAATTTTGGCTCAGGTTATGATCCCAGGGTCCTGTGATCGGGCCCCACATTGGACTCTGTGCTCCCCGGGGAGTTTGCGTGACAGATTCTCCCTCTGCCCCTCCCCCACTCCCTCTCAAATAAGTAAGTCTTTAAAAAAAAAACTGGACCATAATCTTACCCCATACACAAAAATTAACTCGAAATGGATTTAAGGCTTGAACATAATGACCTGAAACCATAAAACTTAAAGGAAAACAGCTGGCAAGCTTCTTGACATCAATGATAGCAAAGATTTCTTTGGATTTGACACCAAAAGCAAAAGGAACAAAAGCAAACATAAATACAGAAGGCTACATCAAACTAAAAAGAAACCATCAACAAAATGAAAAGGCTACCTATGGAATGGGAGAAAATTTATAAATAATATATCTGATAAGGACTTAATGTCCAAAATACATAAAGAACTTATAAAACTTAATAGCAGTAAACAAATAATCTGATTTAAAAATAGGCAGAAGATCTGAAGACATTTCCAAAAACAACACACAGAGAGCTAACAGGTACATGAGAAGGTACTCAACACCTTTAATCGTCAGGGAAATGCAAATCGAAACTACAATGAAATATCTACAATGAAGTATCTCACACTTGTGAGAATGGCTATTATCAAAAAGACAAGAAATAAATGTTCGTGCGAATACAGAGAAAAGGGAACCCTTGTACATGGTTAGTGGGAATGTGAATTGGTGCAACCACCATGGAAAACAGCATGGAATTTCCTGAAAAAAATTAAAATAGAACTACTCTATAATCCAGCAATTCTACTTATCAGTATTTATCTGAAGGAAACAAAGATACTTACTTAAAAAGATACCTGCACCCTCGTGCTTACTGCAGCATTGTAGTAGCCAAGATAAGGAAACAACCAAAGTTGTTGTATATCGATGAATGAATGGATCAAGAAAATGTGGAAACCTGTACAGTGGAATGTTATTCATCCATAAACATAAAGGATATCTTGCCATTTGCAATAACATAACAATGCCCTCAAGTCCATCTAAGTGAAATAAATCAGACAGTAAAAGACAAATACCACGTCATCTCACATATATGTGGACTCTAAGAAAAATGATTCTCAGGGAAAAGACTGGTGGTTACCACAGGTGAGAGGTGGGCCAAATTGCTGAAGGTGGTCAAAAGTACAAACTTCCAGTTATAAAAAAAATAAATAAATCCTGGAGATGTAACATAAAGCATGGTGACGATATTTAACTATACTGTGTTTTATATTTAAAAGTTATAGAGTGACTAAATCTTACCAGTTCTCATAAGAAAAAAATTGTGTGGTGATGTTTACTAATCTTATTTGGTAATCATTTCACAATATTTATATATATCAAATCATTATTATATCTCAATTGTGTCTCATTAAGAAAAGGGAGAGAGAATAAAAAATAACATACTTAAGCCATAATATAGTAATAATTAAATGTCAGGGTCTAAATATATCAAACAGATCTATACAGTGGTTTAAAAAAAGAGACCTTATACATATTGTTTACGAGAAACTCATTTATTTTGTTCAACAATAATAACAGAGTTAGTTTAGTATAAAAATGGAAAAAGATATATCATCCAAACATTAGTCAAAAAAAAAGAAGTGGCTCTATTAATATCAGATAAAGTAGACATCAGAGCAAATTACTAGAGACATTATATAATCTAAAAGAGCAACCCACCAAGATGCCATACTAATAAGTCTAAAAGTGTATATACTACAAAACAGAGCTGCCAAATAAGTGAAGTTAAAATGACAGAATTGGACAAAGAATTAGAGAAGCCCACAATTGTTAGAGACTCTCTAAACACTTGATAGAACAACCAGACAGAAAATCAGCAAGGACATAGAACTCAACCACATCACCAATTACCCAACATTAGAATATTCTTCTCAATTGCTCATAAAACATATTCTAAGATAGACCATATCCTCAACTAACAAACCTCAATAAACTTAAAAGAATTTAAATCATAGAGCATGTATTCTCTGCATTTAGTGGAATCAAAGAAGTCAGTAAACGATAAAAACAATCTACATATAACAGGAAAATCCCCTGAACACTTGGAAACCAAACAATACCCTTTGAAATAATCCATGGGTCACAAAAGAGGAAGGATCAAGGGAAATTAAAAATTACATTGGACTGAATAAGAATGAAACTATGACAATGAAATTTGTGGGACACAGCTAAAAATATATCAAGAGGTAAATATATAGAATTGAACACTTACATTCAAAAAGATTAAAAGTCTCAAGCTAATAATCTACATTCTCACAAGAAACTAGGAAAAGAAGAGCAAAATAAATCCAAAGTAAGCTGGAAAGAAATTTTAAAAAGAAGAGCAGAAATCAATAAACTGAAAACAGAAAACAGCAGAGAAACTAAGGCTGGTTCTTTGAAAAAACCAGTAAGTTAAAAACTTCTAGTAAGACTGACCAAAAAAAAAAAAAAAAAAGAAAGAAGATTCGCCATGTTACTATCAACTTTGAAAAAAGAAATTTTGCCACATACCTTGTAGACATGAAATGGCTCATAAAGGAATACTACAAATAACTAAATTTGAACTCTCCAGAACTAAATTTGACAACTTAGATGAAAATAGACCAAGTCTTCAAAAAGTATAAACTACGCAAACTCACCCAATATGAAACAGATAATTCAAATAATCTCATAATATTAAAGAAATAAAATTCATAATTTGGGAACTCCAGGCCCAGGTGGCACACACTGGAGTCTACCAAACTTTTTTTGGTGGGGAGGAAGGGAGTAAGCGAGAGTACAAGTGAGGGGCAGAGGACAGAAAGAGAGGGAGAGATGGAATCTTAAACAGGCTCCACACTAAGCATGGAGCCCAACAACGGGGCTCAATCTCACCACCCTGAGATCATGACCTGAGCCAAAATCAAAAGTCAGAAGCTTAACTGACTAAGCCACTCAGGCACTCCTGGAGTCTACCAAACTTTTAAGGAAGAATTAACACCAATTCTACACAGTCTTTTCTAGAAAACAAAGAAGAGAAAACCCTCCCACTCAATTTATGAAGCCAGTATTACCCTGATACCAAAGCCAGGCAAACTGAGTACAAAAACAAAACAAAAACAAAATCTATATATCAGTAGTCCTCGTGAATGTAAATGAATAAAATCCTTAACAAAATATCGGGGCACCTGGGCAGTTCAGTGGGTTAAAGCCTCTGCCTTCGGCTCAGGTCATGGTCCCAGGGTCCTGGGATCAGGCCCCGCAACGGGCTCTCTGCTCGGCAGGGAGCCTGCTCCCTCCTCTCTCTCTGCCTGCCTCTCTGCCTGCTTATGATCTCTGTCAAATAAATAAAATATTTTTAAAAATCGACAAAATAAATTCAATATGTTAAAAAAAATTACACTGTGTGGTCAAGTGGAGTACCCTAGGCATGAAAGATTGATGATATTTGAAACTCAATGTAGTCCACCATATGAAAAAACTAAAGAAGACTCATATGATCATAATAAGACAAAGAAAGCATCTGACAAATTAAACACCATTCATCATAAAAACTCTTGGAAAAATCAGAAGAGAGGGACTTCTCTAACTTGATAAAAGAGCCTCTATTTTAAGCATTACAATTAATGATCAAAGACTGAATGTTTTCTCCCTGGATGGGGAAGAAAGCGAAGATACCTACTCTCACTACTGATATTCAACAAAGTACTTAAAATTCTAGCTAGTGCAGAAGGTAAGAAAAGGAAATAAAAGGCATACAGATGGAAAACAGAGAAAACTGAAAACTGTCAGTTTACTAATGACATGATGGACTATGTAGAAAACTCAAGAAATCTTGGAAAACCTCCTAAAACTAATAAATGAGCTCAGCAGGTCGCAGGATTAAGAGAGCAAATTTGAAAATTCAGGTGTATTATGATAAACAGGAATGAACACATAGACACCAAAATTAAAAATATAACACCATATACAGTTGCTCAAGACAACAAAATACTCAGCTGACAAACATTTTCAAGACTCTTCTGATGAAAAGTACAACACAATGATGAAAAAAATCAAATATTTAAGTATATTTAGAGACATAGTGTGTTCATTGATTGGAAGACAACATTGGAAAGAAGTCATTTCTCCCCAAATTGATATACCAGTTTAACACAATTCTTACCACAATCACAGCAAGATTAATGGTAGATATAGGCAAAATCATTATAAAATTTATCTGGAAGAGTGAAAGTAATTTTGAAAAAGAAAAGCATATAAAGGGAAGTGGTAGTATACCAATGTTCAAGATGTCTTATCAAGTAATCAAGATTGTGGTATTGATAGAAGAATAGAACCACAGATCAAAGAAACAGAACAGGGGACCCAGAAATTGACCCGTACAAATATGCTCAAATGACTTTTGACATGGATGCAAAAACAATTCATTGGAGGAAGGACACCTTTTGAACAACTAGTGATAGTCATAAGGGGGGGAGAAAGTGTCTCAATCTAAACCTCACACCTTATTTTTAAAAAAATGGATTACGGAGTGCCTGAGTGTCTCAGTGGGGTAAAGCCTCTGCCTTCAGCTCAGCTCATGATCCCAGCGTCCTGGGATCGAGCCCCGCATCGGGCTCTGCTCAGCAGGGAGCCTGCTTCCCTCTCTCTCTCTCTACCTGCCTTTCTGCCTACTTGTGATCTCTGTCAAATAAATAAAATCTTTTAAAAAATTAAAAAATGGATCATATGCAAATTATAAAATATAAAACAATAAAACTTTTAGAAGATAAGACAGAAGAAAAATTGGAGACCTAGGGCTTGGTAAAGATTCTTAGATATAACACCAAAAATAATCCATTAAAGAAAAAAACTGAGAAATTGGACTTACTCAAAATTAAAAGCTTTTGCTCCATGAAAGGCCCTCTCAAGAGTATGATATACTATAGACTAGGAGAATATATTTGCAAACCGTATTATCTAAAAAAGGGCTCATATCTAGTATATACAAAGAAATCTCAAAACTCAACAGTAAAAAATAAACAATCCAATTACAAATTAGGCAAAAACACATGAAGATGCATTTCACTTAAAAGGATATAGTGGGGCACCTGAGTGGCTCAGTCTGTTAAGCATCTGATTCTTGGTTTTGGCTCAGGTCAGGATCTCAGGATTGTGGGATCGAGCCCTGCATCGGACTCTGTGCTCAGCGCAGAGTCTGCTTGTCCCTCTCTCTCTGCTCCTCCCCCTGCTCACTCTTTCTAAAATAATAAATATTAAATAAAACCTTTTTAAAAAAATTTTAAAAGAGGATATAGGCTAGCAAAGAAGCATATGAAAAGATACTCAACATCACTAACTTCTGGAAATGTAAACTGAGACCATCATGAGATACGATCAAACACCCATTAGAACAACTAAAATAAAAATATATAATAATAAAAAATGCTGGCAATGATACAGATGAATTAGATCTCTCATACATTGTTTATGAGAATGTAAAATGGTATTCCCCTTCAGGAAAACAGTTGGACAGTTTCTAACAAAACTAAACATACACTGACCAATGACCAAGCAACTGCCCCCACAAAATATATACACAGTTGTTCACAGCAATTTTATTTGCAGTAGCCAAAAACTGGAAACAACTAATACGGTAAATAATTAAACTGTGGCACATACAAATCATGAAATCCCACTAAGCAAAAAAAAAAAAAGTCAGCTACTGATACATGGAACAACTAGGATGGACCTCAAAGGTGTTAGGTTTAGTGAAAAAAGCCAATCTCAAAAGGTCCTGTACTATATGAATCTATCTGCATAACATTCTTTTTTTTTAAGATTTTATCTTTATTTATTTGAGAGAGAGAATGGGCAAGAGAGAGCACAAGCGGGGGGTGGGGGAGGCAGTGGTATTAGAATTCAGTCTTTTTGTTACTTGATTGCTCATGTTAATTATCCTCTTGACTATTCTTTTGAATCGGTGATCTTAAAATCAGTTTTGATAGGGACTTTTTTGCATCCATTTTGGAATTAACAAAAAACAAAACATAGCCAAATGATTATCTTTTTCTAAATACACAAAATGTACCAGAAGAGTCATGGGCAACTTTCCAAAGAAGTTCTGTGACAATGCACAGGAAATCAGTATTCTTGGACATTTGTAACTGATACATCTATTTCAGCCATATGCGTTGTGGCTCACAAAGGTACAATATAAGCACCCACTTCATTAGTATGTCTAGTTATTTCCCTATGAAATATGAAAAAAATTTATCTCTCATTTTGTATTCCCCATGTTACTTATTGCTTGGAGGCAGCAGGAGAGATGTCAAGAAAGTGATTTTTTTTTAACCTTGCTCTTAATACAGTAATAATACATTAAGTATTATGAAACTTCATTATATGAACATATCTCCTAAAAATTAATATATACCCCCCAAAATCAATATTGTATGCCTTGGTTTTCCTACCTACCAAATTGGGAGAGCAAGGTGGTATTGGTACCCTTCACAATAATATTAGAAATAATCAGAAAGCAATCACAGCAAAAATATCTTAGAGCAGGAATTTTTTTTGAAATTAAAAAATAATTTCAGCTTAACTTCTCAAGGAAAATTATATTTTTAAAACCTATGTAATTTACTGCTATCAAAGCATACCATATATCCACTAAACATGATTCTTATTTGTAGATTGTGGTAAAATTCTGGTCATTATCTGACAGGCCTCCATAGTATAGATCTCTGGGCAAGTACATGAAGTTCAGATGTGGCTACTAATAAAAGACTAGAAGGCAGAATAAAGGAATCTCCAGTATGCATTCCTTTGACTATTTATATGGCATTCTGAAACAAAGACTTTTTTCCAAAGGAGAAAATTTTAATATTACTAAGCAACACAAAATGTTATAGAAGAAATATAGAGACTTACTTGAAAACTGATTTGAGAGGATGTGAAAGTGTTCTGAGTTGTGGCATTATTAAAAATTTTTTATCTTCTAGTTTTAGACTACTCTTTACACTTAAAAATAGCTGTTTTTTCTGAAATTCTGAAAGTCCTTTCTTCAGGGAGAAGGCAAGGGAGCCAAAGCTATGAGTGAACTCACTTAAGAATTTTCCTAAGCTCCTCAAAAATGGCAGGCTATACTCATCTCATTTTGCTGTCTCCCAAAACTACAATGAGGAGGAAGAGAAGTAAAGAGTGGATAACTGACAAACTGATGGAAGAACCTAGCCTGCAAAAGACTGAGAACCAAGCCAAATTATACAAATCCAAAGGATAGGACCTAATCTGAATTTTTAACAGTAGCACTGGAAGCAAGACAACAGTGGAAAAATACCTTCAAACCTCACAAGATCAGTTATTTACTCACTAAAACTCTCAAATGATAAGGGATATTACTCAAAACACTAAAAGAAATGGCAGTAACAGGTAACTATGATGTCAGGGTAGAAAGAGGGGGAAAAAAGGACAAACGGGGAAAGCTCCTGAAGAAGTAGTTTGATCCCCATTCCATAAGATGATTGAACTTCTCCACCCAGGTAGGAAAGTAGAGGTTTATTTTCTAGGGGTTTCTCTGGAGAGTGTAAAAGAGAATGAGACCCCAGGGTGAGTACCATGCTACAAACAGGGATAAAGTTATGTTATTCAACTAAGAAATGCTAAGATCCCTGGTGGTCTTTTCTTACTTGGCTCCAGAAACACTGTCAATCAATACATAATTTCCAGGCAAGAGATTTCAAAATTGCTCAAATAGTAAAGACCTGTAACATCTACAAAGGTACTAACATCCTGGGCTCCCCAATACATGCTCCCCACTGCCCAAATTACCGTATGTCTTGATAAAAACTCTCAACAAAGTATGTATAGGTAAAACATACCTCAACATCATAAAGGTCATATATGAAAGACCCACAGCTTTTTTTTTCCTCCTCAATGGGGAAAAACAGACGTTTTCTTCTATACTCAAGAACAAGATGGGGATGTCCATTCTCACCATTATTGTTTTTTAAAAGATATTATTTATTTACTTGTCAAAGAGAGAGAGAAAGAAGAGAGAGCAGAAGCAGGGGGAGCAGCAGGCTTCCCACTGAACAAGTAGCCCAATGCACAACTAGGTCCCAGGATTCTGGGATCATAACCTGAGCCAAAGGCAGATGCTTAAGTGACTGAGCCACCCAGGCACCCCTCACCATTATTATTTAACATAGTACTGGAAGTCTTAGTCTCAGCAATCAGACAACAAAAAAATGAAAGGCATCCAAATTGGCAAGGAAGAAGTCAAACTTTCACTCTTCACAGATGACATGACACTCTATGTGGAAAACCCAAAAGACTCCACAAAAAAATTACTAAAACTAATACAAGAAATTCAGTGAAGATGCAAGATATAAAATCA
The DNA here is from genome assembly GCA_004024625.1 of Mellivora capensis. Lineage (NCBI taxonomy): Eukaryota > Metazoa > Chordata > Mammalia > Carnivora > Mustelidae > Mellivora > Mellivora capensis. The sequence continues at coordinate 55,960 of PISX010003746.1, read as the reverse complement.
ATGTACAGAGATCTGTTGCATTTCTATGCAACCACTAATGAAACAGCAGAAAGAGAAATAAAGGAATCAATCCCACTTAGAATTATACCAAAACCCGTAAGATACCTATGAATAAACCTAACCAAAGAAGTAAGAGATCTATACTCTGAAAACTATAGAACACCCATGAAAGAAACTGAAGAGGACACAAAGAAATGCTCATTGATTGGAAGAATATAGTTAAAATGTCTATACTACCCAAAGCAATCTACACATTTAATGCAATCCCTATCAAAATACCACCAGCACTTTTCACAGAGCTGGAATGAAGAATCCTAAAATTTGTATGGAACCACAAAAGACCCCTCATAGCCAAAGCAATCTTTAAAAAGAAAAGCAAAGCTGAAGGCATGATGTTTCAAGACTTTAACATGCAAAAGAATGAGGACCACTTTCTTACAGTATACACAAAAATAAACTAAAAATGGATGAAAACCCTAACTATGAGACAGCAAACCATCAAAATCCTAGAGGAGAACACAGGTGGCAACCTCTTTGACCTTGGCTATACCAACTTCTTACTAGACATGTCTCCAGAGGTAAGGGGGAAAAAGCAAAAATGAACAATTGGGACTTCATCAAGATAAAAAGCTTCTGCACAGCAAAGGCAACAAAACTAAAGGCAACCAACAGAATGAGAGAAGATATCTGCAAATGACATACTGGATAAAGGGTTAGTATCTAAAATCTACAAAGAATTTACAAAACTCAATACCTAAAAAATAAATAATTCAGTTAAAAAATGGGCAGAAGACTTTTTTCTAAGGAAGACATACATATGGCTAACAGAGGCATGAAAAGATGTTCAACATCACTCATAATCAGGGCAATAAAAATCAAAACCACAATGAGACACCACCTTAATGAGATACCTGTCAGAATGGCTAAAATTAAGAACTCATGAAACAACAAGTGCTGGCAAGGATGCAAAGAAAAGGGAACCCTCTTGCACTGTTGCTGGGAATGCAAACTGGTGAAGCTACTATGGAAAACAGTATGGAGGTTCCTCAAAAAGTTAAAAATAGAACTAGACTACAATTGAACAACTGCACTAGTAGGTATTTACCCAAAGATTATAAAAATATAGATTCAAAGGAGTACATGTACCCTGACGTTTATAGCAGCATTATAAACAATAGCTAAACTAAGGAAAGAGCCCAAATATCCATCCATGATGAATCAATAAAGATGTGTGTGTGTGTGTGTGTGTGTGTGTGACAGAATATTACACAGCCATAAAAAGGAATAAAATCTTGCCATTTACAATAATGTGAATGGAACTAGAGGCTATGATGCTAAGTGAAATAAATCAGAGAAAGACAAATACTGTATGATCTCATTCATATGTGGAATTTAAGAAACAAAACAGATGAACATATGGGAAGGGGGAAAAAGAGAGAGAGAGAGGGAAACAAACCATAAAGGACTCTTAATGATAGAGAACTAAGGGTTGATGGAGGGAAGAGGGTGGGGATGGGCTAGATGGGTGATGGGTATCAAGGAGGGCACTTGTCATGTTGAGCACTGGGTATTATATGTAAGTGATGAATTAATAAATTCCACTCCTAAAAACAGTATTATGTTATATGTTAACTAATTAGAATTTAAATAAAAATTTGAAAAATAAAACAAATTACCCTGTGTGAAGCTGTTGCAGAATTCACTTAAACCTTGCCCACTGACTCCCTAGAATGGAGCTCTTATAAATGCTATAGGAAAGTAGAAACTATACTATTATTGTTCAGCTTCTCTCTTCCAAGGAGGCTTCATATAACTGTAGCAATACTATCTTTTCTTTATATAACCAGGTTTGTGAGTGCTACCTAGATTTTCAAAATCAGACATCTGCTGTCTAGTGAAACTCACGTAGATGGGTAGTAAAATGTTCTCTGATAATATCACTGGGTTAACGGAGAATCTGAGTCTTTGCTGATTATCATTATTCTCTCAGAAATTATCTTAGCAATCACAAATGCATTTGAACAATTTAGTCAAAATAACCCCAACATTCAGGTATGAACAGAATTCATGAGCACTATCAATGGAAGATGGGTTGTTACCCTTAAATAGGAATTCCTAGTTTAAAGACTTAAGGTTTCCTACATTTAGACTTATTTATATTTATTTAAAACTGATAGTCATTTTTCACTTTTCTTTATTGAGAGACTAAAGTAATACATCCATTTTATATTGTCTGTATAGAAAACTGCTTTGTTGGGGGCCACTTCCCCATTTTTTCTTAGGCTTTATAGGTTAGATCAGTTGTTCTTAACCTTGATAGACTTCTTCCACTTTTTAAAACAAACTGTTGAGGGGCAACCTGGATGGCTCAGTTGGTTAAGCATCTGACTCCTGCTCGGGTCGTGGCCCTGGAGTCCTTGGATGGAGCCTGCACTGGGCTTCCTGCTCAGCAGGGAGTCTGCTTCTCCCTCTCCTGGTTCCCCTCCCCCTGCTTGTGCTCCCTCTCAATAAAAATAAATAGAAATAAATTTAAAAACTGCCAAAATCAAACTCATAAGTGATGACATGAATATATAACACACATATATAATTTTAATAAAAGTGCATTTATAATTTTAAAAATATTTTTGTGATACTTCTAGACTAAAAGACATAATGAAATATTAAATTGCTAATATCTGTGCTTAGAATCACTGTAAATTTAACAGCTATAAATTCAGTGTTGTACTGTTGACTCAACTACTGCAAGCTTCACCTCTAGGCAGAGCCTTAAACATAGTTAACAAACCAAGAAAATAAAGGACTTACCTGTCACTAGAACCCTAAGTGAAGGACTCAGTACTTAGCATGGCAAACAATGTAGTTATTATTCAAGCCAGATGCTTCTGTTCCTACATTCCTGATCAATGGCTCATGAGATCTTTAGTTTTTTCTAATGTCTTGTTAAAAAAAAAAGAAAAAAAAGGAAGGGGTGGGGCATGAAGTAACTCCTATTGTGCCAGCACTCTTCAGTGTGAGGTCTGTGTCTTTAAAAAGTTGTACTTACAGGGGAGAAGTGTAAGTAGAAACTAGCCTTCCAGAAACTCGTAAGCTAAAAGTAGTTTGTGATGTCCTTAAGCCCACTGTGGTGCTTCAGCCAGATACTTAAGTTTGAAGTTTTATACTTTTATACTAGGAATAATCATGTGTGTACATGCATTTGTGTGTGTGTGTGTGTGTGTGTGTGTGTGTGTGTGTGTGTGAAATTTTTATTCTTATCTTTAGCTTTCAATTTTATCTGAGTCTCTGCTTAGGCAAAGCTGAAGTGAATGGATCAATCCCTAAGGATGTACCTTTGGAGAGCCCAGAGGTGACTATCCTCAGCAATGTTCTAATGGGAAAGGCTTTAACCTAGAGTGGCACAACCCACACTCCCTCCTCAAAGACAGTTTCACTTTTCTGGGATTCACAGGTTACTTGCACAGCCTATTTTTCTAATCTTATTGCTCTGTTTAATGAACCTTCTCAAAAAAGTGTTAAGACTTTGCCTGAGTTCTAGTTCTAAATTCTCCACATAATTTTAATTAACAAAGACAATTGGGAGGAAAAAAATGGACACCGACACATAGCAATACCTAACCTAATCAAGAATGTTTTATTAGAGTTGAGCCCCTAAAGATAAGGGATACAGGCCAGAAAATAGGGAAGTCATGTGGCAGTATATCTAGTTCTACATATCTAAAAAAATAATCTCAAACATAAGCTCTGCACTAGAGGGTTACTATGCCAGTAAATAATAACATACTGCAATGTCACTGCATAGTAATTCTGACTTCCATGTCTGGTTTTTTTCACCTTTTTAAAAAATTATTTGAGTATACACTGACATACAATGTTACATTCAATTCACATGTACAATATAGTTATTCCACAAGTTTTACATTGTGCTGTGCTCACCCCAAGTGTAGCCACCATCTGTCACCCATACAAGGCTATTACAATACCACTGACTATATTCCTTATGCTGTTTCTTTTATTCCTGTTACTTACTCATTCTATAACTGGAAGCCTGAATATCTCACTCTTTTTTACTAATTTTTCCCATCCTGCCACCCTCTCTCCTCTGGCAACCATCAGTTTATTCTCTGTATTTATAGGTCTGATTCTGCTTTTTGTTTGTGTATTCGGTTTTTTGTTGTTGTTGTTGTTGTTGTTGTTTTTAGAGTCCACATGTGAGTGAAGTCATATGGCATTTGTCTTTCTCTGGCTTTTTTCACTTAGCATAACGCCCTCTAGGTTTATCAATGTTGTCACAAGTGGCATGATCTCATCCTTTGATGGCTGTGTAATATATATGTGTGTGTGTGTGTGTGCATACATCACATCTTCCTTATCCATTTGTTTATTGATGGACACCTAGATTAGTTCCATATCTTGGCTGTGGAAGATAATGCTACATCAAAATAAAAAGCTTTTGGTACAATAAAGGAAACCACCAAAAAACAAGAAGGCAGCCTACTGAATAGAAGATGTATTCAGCATTGGGAAGGGTATGTGCTATGGTGAGTGCTGTGAAGTGTGTAAACCTGGCGATTCACAGACCTGCACCCCTGGGAATAAAAATACATTATATGTTTATTAAAAAAAAAAAAGAAAAAAAAAAGAAAAAAAAAGAAAATGTCTTCAACTGATACAAAAAAGGGGCAAATATCTAAAATATAGAGAACTTACACAACACCAAAAAAAAATCTACAGTCTGATTTTAAAAAGGACATTTTCTCAAAGAAGACACAGAGCCAACAGACACATTGAAAGCTGCTCAACATCACAACATCAAGGACATGCAAATCAAAACCACAATGAGATGCATCACCTGACACCTGTCAGATGACTAAAATAAAAAGACAAGAAACAACAAGTGTTGGTGAGGATGTGGTGGAAAAGGAACCCTCAGGTGCTGTTGGTAAAAGTGTAACTTGGTGCAGCCACTGTGGAAAACAGTGTGGAGTTTCCTCAAGAACTTAAAAGCAGAAATACCATATGATCCAATAACTCCACTACTGGAATTACTCAAAGAAAACAGGAATACTAATTCAAAAAAATACTACCCTGTTGTGTGTGTGTGTGTGTGTGTGTGTGTGTTTCCTCTACCTCTGGATAATTTCACAAAGCCTCACAAATCACGAGTTTAGGAAAGGACTTCACACTAAGAAACCTAAAAAGACTTACAGAAAATCTTCTTATGTAGCAAGCAATAGACAAGAGTCATCAGAAGACATAATCAAAGCTGGAAATACCATTTTACTCCAGAACACATCCATACTACCCATTTTAGCTAAAAGTTTCCTTGAGCCTTTCACAGTCATAGTTGTAACCAAATACCTCACATATAGCTTAGGGTTGTGCATGTTCAGTCAGATTCACCTACTCTTCCTGCTGTTCCCTGCCTCTCTCAAGTTACTTTATCACCCCATGCTCCAACGACAGAGCATACACAAGAAGTACAAGCATACACAAGAAGTAACAAACTTGTGGGGTGCCTGGGTGACTCAGTTGGTTAAGCCTCTGCCTTCGGCTCAGGTCATGATCTCAAGGTCCTAGGATGGAGCCCGGCATCGGGCTTTCTGCGCAGTAGGGAGCCTGCTTCCTCCTCTCTCTCTGCCTGCCTCTCTGGCTACTTGTGATCTCTGTCTGTCAAATAAATAAACAAAATCTTTTAAAAAAATAAAAATAAAAAAATAGAGAAGTAACAAACTCATAACAACTTCATATCCAATGCTGAAGTCTGCTATTGTGGGAACCAATTTTCTAAAACTAGAAAGTGCTTAAACTTTTATTGGCTTAAACTCTGCTTCTACCACCCAAATCTATGCCTTAGAGTTAAATTTATGTACCAGATTACCACACAAAAGTTAAAATACATACAAATAATACTTAAATAATTAAGAAAAAATTAATGAGGATGCCATCCATGTTCAGGGCAGCTGGGAAAGGGGATACACTCAGCATAGCCATAGGGTTTTTTGTTGTTGTTGCTGTTTGTTTTTACTGTACCTTAATTTGCATAAAATACACATTAAACCACTGAAGATAATATACATACATATTTAAGTCATCTGTATTAACATCTTCTACATGTGTAAAAGTTAATATATAAAAAATGTTGCAAACAAGGCAGAACAAGTACTTTAAAGCCAAAGTTTTAACAATTTTGTTTGGTTAGAATTTTCATCATTCCTATAATACATTGTATCAGTTGCAAGGAAATTTTATTCTTTTATATGGAAAAGACGTCTCTGCTTGAGGACTTCAACTTTAATCTGGAATTTTCAAACACTAATATGGTTGTATGGCCTTTTAAAAGCCTTTGAGTACAAGAATGATAAAATGTGGTTTTAGTTATTGGCATGCCTGTGCAACAAAGCATTTGGGAGATGTAACTGACAGGCCAGGAGTGTGTATAAAAGAAACCTATGCTTATGTCTGCTTCAGTGACTTTATTAGCCACACCCTACTTGTAAATTGTAAACTGTCATTCAAAGTAGCATACTGATGTTTTAAACAAGTTGGATTATAATACCCCTACTTCTTTTGTCTTAATGCCTCAAGGTAAATTCAGAAACTGCTCCTATGTTTGGCTCATAAAAGCATCCATCTGGAAAAAGAAAATGAAATAATAAACCCAAACAGCAAAAGAGCAATGCAAAGAAGATTTATCATACCATATATATGGTGTGATGTATAAATATGTGTGTATGTGTCTATATATATGTGTGTATATATATATGTATATATATTAATTATACATTTAAACATTACAATTAGCAAATTCACCCATCATTATAGTTCAACTATTTCAGACTGAGGACAAAGAAATGATGTTATTAATTGTTGGCAGGTTTTTAACCAGTATTTTAAAACATTACTAATATAAACTGAATTGAAATTGCTATCAACAGGAAAAGCTTCACTGGAGACCTATGGTGAAAAAGTCTTTTAAAGCATACTGTATTTTATTAGAAATGACCAACTTTAAAACATTAAAATAGATGTATAAAAAATATACATTGACATTATACTTTCCTAACTGTAATTTTGAACTGAAATAAGGGATAAAACCAGTATTACAGTTTATTGGGTTCTTACTAATAATATTCTAAACATTTATTACTGAATGTTATATAATTTAATCTTAATTAGTCTTAATAAAATCTGAACTATTGAAAAAATTCAAATTGTAGAGTACAGTATAGTCCATGAAAATTCCTCATAACCCCCACTTCCCTGACCAAAAACCTTAATTGCAACAAAATAACTTTTGTGGTCTAAATTTCAATAATGTAGTAATTCAGATGTCTAGCTTTTAGGTAGTATTAAGGTTTTAATCCTTTACCATAAATTGCCAAATTGAATTCTGGTCAGTACTTAAACTATGAGGCAAAGATCTTCCAATCTTTACTATAATACTTTAGATTGCTAAGTAACTTAATATTCAATAGTGACACTTCTAATTTTTCATATCTGAATGGATATGAAGAACATGTCAATGGATGGAGGCAACCTTAAGGGATATTAGGTAGTTTAGTCTGTCTATGGATTCAACTGTAGGATTACTGGGCTTTTCTTTTTGAGGAGGACCAAACCACACAACTATGTCTCAGGAAGCCTATTTATCTGACAAGTAAGAAAAGATAAACACCTGTAAGTTGATGTTTAAAGCCGAAACTAGTTTTGAAGTAACAAGAAAGGGAAAGCTAACAGTTCAGATTTCAATCACTTTTCATCTAAACCCATCAATGTGTGCACTGGTCCATTAATTATGTGGCCCAGCACAAAATGATATGTTAGTCTTCCCTTTTACTCCAGGGTGACAGCTATGAGGTAAGGTTTTAGTAGGGAAGAAAGAAAAATATTTCAAATACTTTATTTGTTGGTCCTACCAAAGTCATGAATGAAAATGAAAAATTCAAACTGAGGACCAAACCAGTTGTTTTATTGATCATTCTGATAGAACCAAAATAAATTTGAAGAGATAATTTAAAACCTAAGATTCTAATGGACCCAGCTCTTCCAGGTTAATGAGATACTCTATCTCGTTTTGTTCTGTAAAGGGCTATATGGTAAATATTTTAGACATTTGGGCCACAGTTTCTGTTACAGCTACTCAACTCTACCATTGAGCAAAAGCAGCCATAGATAATATATAAATGAATGATCAAGGCTGAGTTCCAATAAAACTTGTGGGCACTGAAATATAAATTTTATATAAATTTCACTTGTCACAAAACATTATTTTTCTTTTGATTTTTTTCCAACCATTACAAATATAAAAATCATTCCTAGCTTACAGGTTGCAGAAAAACAGGCATCAGGCTGGATGTAGCCTTGTCGTGTTTAGCAACCCTTGTTTTAGTAGGTTTTGATTCTTGTTTTTATGGACTTATTTTTGTGCTTCAAAGGGAAAACATGTCACTGAGATTTTTTAAAAATCTTGTTTAAAATAAATATTAACATCTTTATCTTTAACATTATGTAAGTTACGCACTGTGCAAACAAGGGGAAAAAATATTAAATAAGTTCCAAGTAGGGCATGTGATGTGATGAGCACTGGGTGTTCTACACAACTAATAAATTACTGAACAGTACCTCTGAAACTAATGATGTATTATATGTTGGCTAGTTGAATTTAAATAAAAATAAATAAGTTCCTGTTGTTTATAAGCTACCCAAGTTGGTGGTATTCTGGTACAGCAGCCTAAATAGACAGTAATGGGAAACTGTATTTCTCACTGCTTGATGAATATAACACACTCAGATAATCCAAATTTATAAAGATTTTAAAAAGTTATTTTGGCCCCTCCTGCCCTCTTAAAAGTAGAAAAACCAATTTCTCATAAAAACAAGTAACAGTAAAAGTTACCATTCAAATCTCATACACAGTTACTTATAAAAAAACAGAAGAGATGGGCAAGCCTGGTGGTGGGTATTAAGGAGGGCATGTATTGCATGGAGCACTGGGTGTGGTGCATAAACAATGAATCTTGGAACACTGTAAAAAAATTTTTAAAAATTAAAAAAAAACAACAGAAGAGCAGGATAATTCCCCTAGAATGAAAGGACTCTAGAAAAACATGCCCACAAGTACATGAAAACTGACCCTAATATTCTAAAGTAAGCTTAAATAAATGAATACATATTATGATAGAAATTATGAAAGAACAACATAAATCAGTATTGGAGAAATTCATAACTGTGGTGATTAAAGAAGCAAGATTTCTTAGAGATTAAAAAGCTAAAAAAATAATTACAAATAGAAGGGAAAAAAATATTTCAGAAGTGGAGCTTAAACTAGAAGTATCACAAAACCAAATAAACCCAATGCTTTAAAATAACTAGAAAATTTGAGGAAGAAAGCACTTGAAAAATAAATAACTGAAGGAAATCATCAACAAAATAAAAGAACAACTTACAGATTGGGGGAAAATATTTGCAAATCTTTTATCAGATAAGGGGTTAATACCTGAAATATATAAAGAATTCATGCAACTTATTAGCAAAAAACCCTAAACAACCCAATTAAAAATGGGGAGAGAATCTAATAAGGTGCTCAATATAACTAGTCATCAGGGCAATGCAAATTAAAACTACAGTGAGACATCATCTTATACCTGTTAGAAGGACTATTATCAAAAAGACAACAAAAAAACAAGTGTTGGTGAGGATGTGAAGAAAAGGAAATCCTTGTGTACTGTTAGAATGTACACTGGTGCAGCCAGTATGAAAACACTATGAAAGTTCCCCCCCAAATTAAGAATAGAACTACCATATGATTCAGCAATCCCACTTCTAGGTACAAAGCCAAAGGAAGTGAAATCAAGATTTTGAAGAGACATCCACACTTCCATGTTCACTGTAGCATCATTCACATAACCAAGCAACCTGTGCTATTGATGGATCAATGGATAAAGAAAATGTGATGTATATACAAACACATACACACAGTGGAGTATTAGTCATCCATAAAAAAGAATGAAATCTTGCCATTTGCAACAACATGGTTGAACTTAGAAGGTATTATGTTAAGTGAAATAAGTCAGACAGAGAAAGACATACCATATGACTTCATGTTTATGTGGAATCTAAAAAGCCAAACAGATGAACAAACAAACCAAAAGAGAAACAGACCCATAAATACAAAGAACAAACTGATGGTTGCCAGAAGGGAGGGGAATAAAGGAATGGGGCAAAGAGGAATGGGAGGTATAGGCTTTCAGTTATGGAATAAATAAAATCTTGGGCATTAAAGGTTAAAACATAGGGAGTGTAATCAGTCGTATTGTAATAGTGTTGTATGGTGACATATGGCAGCTACACTTGTGGTGAGCATAGCACAACATACAGACCTCTCAAAGCAATATTTTGTATACCTGAAACTATGATTTAAAAAAATCCTAGAAGTATCACAAAAATTTTTCCACAAAAATCATAGTTGACACTATGAAACACACTTTGATAACTCATGAGGAAACAAGGAAACCAAAAAGAGAAACAAGGACACTTTATAATGCTAAAAGATGAAATTCAAACAAAGATTTAATAGTTCTGAAAATTCCAACAATATGACAACAGCTGTCATTAAGCAGAAATTAGAAGAAATGCAAGGAGAATATACTTTCAATTTAATAAAGGTCAAGTGGACAAAAAATTAGGATGTAGAAGACCTAATCAACATAATCAGTGAGTCAGATCTTTTAGATCTATAATAAACTCTGAACTCTCATACTGGAGGGTTACCTTTTGGTAAATTCTCACAGAAACGTTCAGGAAAATTAGCCCTATCTTAGGCTACATACAAGGGAAACTGCAATAAGCCTGTTAATCTACGGAAAGAGAAATAATATGAGAAAGTGTACTCTGACCTCAGAGAATAAAATGAGAAATGAATAATAAAATAAAAATTAAATGGCCTGTTGGGGTGCATGACTGGCACAATCAGTAGAGCGTGTAAGTCTTGATCTCGAGATTGTGAGTTCAAGTCTCACCCTAGATGTAGAGATTATTTTTTTTTAAAAATTAAAAGTCCTGTTACCTTGAGATTTGAAAACATAGTATTGCATATTCTTAGATCAAGTTAAATTGAGAATCTCTTAAAAATAAAAATAATGAATATCTAATATATCAAAATATTTGACTTACACAGGAAAATTTATAGTATTTAAGTTCTATTAAAAATGAAATTCAAAGACTCATGCAGAACTTAAAAGCTAAGAAACAAAAACAAAGCAATCTTCTACCCCTCAAAAAAAAGGAAAGACAATGAAAGTGAAAGCAAAAATTGCTAGAATTTCTTGTGTTTAATTTCTAGAAATTAAAGCTAGAAAACAGAAAAGCAACAGAATAAATCCAAAATTTGCTCATCTGAAAAAAAAGTCAATGCAGACAAAGCACTAGCTACCCCTTTTCAAGGGGAAAAGGAAGGACACACAAATACAAAGAATTAGACATGATAAATGGGGAATGATGATCAAAACAGAAGAAATTTAAAGTATCATAAGAGATTATTTATAGAACTCTGTGTATATATTTGAAGACTTCATTGGAATGGATAATTTTTAAGACAACTATAATTTACCAGACTAGCATTAAGTCTTAAATGACAAGTTACCATATAAGAAAATAGAAGAACTAAAGTGCTCTCCCCCCACACTAAAATACCTCAGCCCAGTAGGAAAATTCTACCAAATATGTAAAAATCAGAATATCTCAATGGCTGTTACACTTTCCAAGGCCATTAAAAAGGAGGCAAATTTCAAAGTTCCTGTTACATGAGTAAAGTACACCACTGATGCTGCACCTATCATAGGCATTACTTCTGACCATTCTCCCTTATGAGTATCATTATAACAACTCTTAAATGAAACATTAGCAAATGGATCTAATAGCACATTTTAAAAAATCATGACTAAGTGTGGTTTATTCCTATTGGCAAGGATGGTTTTGTTGGGAAGCCCATTAATTCATTATACTCATACAACTAAGAAGTAAAACCTTAGGATCACTTCCACAGATACAGAAAGGACATTTGACCCAATCAACTCTCCCCAGGTTAACTTATAAACTATGATTATAAAAAATACCATCAGACTTTTTCCCCCAACATCAACAAGTTACTTGTAAAATTTTTTTGAAAGATGAGTAAGTAAGAAAAGCCAGGAAAATCCTGCAAAAGAAGAATAAGAGGGAATGATCCCACGGACATTTAAGCATAACATAAAGGCTCTATAATTAAAAGTATTATATTGGTATCCTAATCGAACAGAGTAGACAATTCCTATGAAATTTAGTATATGATAAGAGCCATTCAAATCAGTGAGCTAAAGATGAACTTCAACTTTTTAGTAAGTGGAATCTAATAAGTGGAATGATTATACTGGATTTGTTAAAATTGGACTCACTCCTCACATCATCATAAATTCAAGAAGGATGAAGGATTTGAGTCTAAACCTGTAAGCACTAGAAAAAAAAACAACAACATGGGTGAAGTCCAGTATAAGCTGGAATTAGGGAAACTTTCAAAAGAGTGATAGGCAAAATGGCTCCTCCAAAGATGTCCATATCTGAATCCCTAGAACCTATGAATATGCTATGCTACAAGGCAAAAGGGACTTTGCAAATATTATACCAGAATTCTTTAGATTGGCAATTTTATAAATATGTTTCATAATTTTTTAAACTGTATATCGTATATCTATATTTTTTCATAGTACAATCTTCTAAGAGTAAAATGTTAATCTTAAAAAATGTAATTACAGTTGCATTATCCATTTGGGCACAATCTGTCAAATGAGCCAGAGTCAAAAAAATGTGGCAGTAAAAAGAGGTCAGAAAGTTTTGAAGTGTGAAAGAAATTTGAACTTATCTTGCTGGAGGAATCCTCATGGAGAGCTCAAGAGGGAACCTCTCTAGGAGCAAAGGAATGGCCCTGTCTGATAACCAGAAAGGAATGAGAGACCTTAGCGCTACAACCTCAAGGAACTAAAGTCAGCCAACAACCTGAATGAGCTTGCAACAAAATCTTCCCCACAGAACCTTAAGACACCAGCCCAGCCCAGCCAACAATTTGATTTCAGTCTTGTAAGACCCTGAAAAAGGGGACCAGCCAAGCTGTACTGCATATGGACTTCAACCCACAGAACAGTGAGATACAGATGGGCATTCATTTAAGGAGCTAAATTTGTGGTAACTGGTTATGGCAACAAAAAAATCAACACACCAAATTTCAAAATCCAGAAGTTAAAGGGGAAAAGTGATAAATGTAATAACCTAAAATTAAAATATTTTACAGAGAAAAACCACATTAAACAAATTTTTAAGGTATGACTAATGAAAAAATATTTGCAACTTATGTGAATAAAAATTTAATATCTCTAGGGGCATCTGGGTGGCTCAGTTAAGCATCCAACTTTTGATTTCAGCTCAGGTCATGATCTCAGGATAGTGAAATCTATCACTGGGTGTGGGATCTGCTTAAGATTCTTTCCTTCTCCTTCTGCCCTTCCCCCCACTGCTTGTGCTCTCTCTTAAAAAAAAAAAACAACAAACCTATCTCTAAAATATTAAGAGCTTCTAAATAAAGAAAAAGACCCACATTCTTTTTTTTTTTTAAGATTATGTATTTATTTACTTGACAGAGATCACAAGTAGGCAAGAGAGGCAGGCAGAGAGAGGGGGAAGCAGGCTCCCTGCTGAATAGAGAGCCCGATGCGGGGCTCAATCCCAGGACCCTGAGATCATGACCTGAGCCTAAGGCAAAGGCTTAACCCACTGAGCCACCCAGGCGCCCCAAGGCCCACATTTTTAAAGAAAAATGGATTAAAGATAGGAACAGAAAGTTCCCATCAAATTAAAGCTCCCTGAGATATTTTCACCTGTTAGATTCTAAAATTCTGACAGTATATTCTCTTGGCAAGGTTGTAGGGATGAATACATACCCTGCCAGTGGGAATGCAAAATAATGTAAGTCCTATATAAGAGTATTTGGCAATATCTAATAAATCTATGAAGTTACCCTTTGATCCAGAAATCTCACTCATAGAAATCTAATCCAAAGACACCCTCGTCAAAAAAGAAAAATATATATATACACACATATATACATGGAAAGATGACTGCACAAAGCTATTCATTATAGCACTGTTTATGTATTTTTGTTTAAATTTTTATAACAGTTACTATAGAGATAAGAAGGAACCAGGGAGAAGAGTACAGGTGTGGAACTTAGATTTCTTTGAATATGCCTTTGTTTATAGACTGGACTCTGGAACCATTAATTTTATATAATTTTAAAACAAAATAAGCTTCTAAAAAAAATGTAATCCTGAAATGAAGCAAAGCTAACTAGGTATCCAATTGTTGCCATAATAGTGAAGGAATTATTCCAAGTGACTTTTAAAAATACAGTATTTTTATTTTTTTTTATTTTATTTTTTTAAATACGAATTTTATGGTTTCTGTTGTTTTAGGGTTTTTTGATCACCTCTTCAGAGTCTCCTCACTTTCTTCTGCTTTTCAAAGTTGTGTTTTTAACATACAATCTATCCTTTACTGTGATTCTTTGTGTTTTCGTATTTTTCAGCCTTCTCTGGCAGTTGGTTCAGCAAACATGATCAGTCTCTTACCCATAGTTATTATTTTAGGGCATTGTTTCTTTTGTCCTTAAGTTCTCTTTTTTTTTTTTTTAAGATTTTATTTATTCATTTGACAGACAGAGATCACAAGTAGGCAGAGAGAGTGGAGGGGAAGCCGGCTCCCTGCTGAGCAGAAAGCCTGATGTGGGGCTCGATCCCAGGACCCTGGGATCATGACCTGAGCCGAAAGCAGAGGCTTTAACCCACTGAGCCACCCAGGCGCCCCTAAAAATACAGTATTTTTAACTATACAACTCAAATAGGTATACCCCAAGGATAAAAATAGTCTTTCAAAAAAATCCTTAACTGTTTTATAATCATATCAGTGGCAGTATTATTGAGAATCCAAGAGTCACACATGTGGTATTGAATAAAGCAAATGATAGTGATAGTATTAAGAACTAGGATTTTCAACATAAGAGAATGGTGATGTAAGTACAGTAACACTGATGAAAAAGAAAAATCACTGGAGACCTGAACTTAAACTGACAATATCAGTATTAACTAATGATGTAGTATCTATTTTTAATGAAAGAGAAACTAAACCAAGCATCAAACAAGATAACACAACAAATGGAAAAATATTCCATGGCCATGGACTGGAAAAACCAGTATTGTTAAAATGTCCATACTACCCAAAGCAATCTAGGGATGCCTGGTTGGCTTAGTCAATTAAGTGTCCGACTCTTGATTTCAGCTCAGGTCATGATCCCAGGTCATGAAATCAAGACCCTCCTCAGATTCTGTGCTGGGCATGGAGCCTACTTAAGATTCTGTCTTTCCTCTGCCCCTCCCACCCACCCCTCATTTGCTGTCACTCTCTCTCAAAAAAAATTTTTTTTTTAAAAACCCTACCCAAATAAGCTACAGTTTCAATGCAATCCCTATCAAATATCATCAACAACATTTTTCACAGAACTAGGACAAATAATCCTAAAATTTGTATGGAACCACAAAAGACTTCAAATAGCCAAAGTGTTCTCAAGAAGAAAAGAATAAAGCTGGAGGTATACAATCCCAAATTTCAAGATATACTATAAAGCTATGGGAATCAAAGCACTATGATACTGGAATAATAACAGACAATGCAGATCCATGGAACAGAATAGAGAGTCCAGAAATAAACTCATACTTTTATAGTTAGTTAATCTACAACAAAGGAGCAAGAATATACAATGGGGAAAAGACAGTCTCTTCAACAAAGTGTTGGGAAAACTGGACAGCTACATATAAAAGAATGGAAACGTACCACTTTCTTAAGCCATACATAAACTCAAAATGAATGAAAAACCTAAATTGGAGACCTGAAATCATAAAACTCCTGTAAGAATATATAGGCAGTAATATCTTTTACATTGGCCACAGAAACATTTTTCTAGATAGGTCTCCTCTGGCAAAGGAAGCAAAAGCAAAATTACTTTTGCTGGACTATACCAAAATGAAAACCTTCTGTACAGTGAAGGAAACCATCCACAAAACAAAAAGACAGCCTACTGAATGGGAGAAGATATTTGCAAATGACATATCTGATAAGGGTTATTAACAAAAATATATAAAGTAGTTATACATCTTAACCCTGCCCCCAAATAATACAATTGAAATCTGGGCAGCTGAATGGAAATTTTTCCAAAGAAGTCATACAGCTGGCCAATTGACACATGAAAAGATGCTCAGCATAACTAATCATCCAACTGAAACCACAAAGATATACATACCACCTCACACCATCGGAATGTCAAAAATCAAAAAGACAAGAAGTAACATATTGGAGAGGATGTGGAGAAAAAGGAACCCTTGTGTACTGTTGATGGGAATGCAAATTGGTGCAGCCACTGTGGAAAACAGTATAGAGATTCCTCAAGAAATTAAAAATAGGGGCACCTGGGTGGCTCAGTCATTTAAGCATCTGCCTTCGGCTCAGGTCATGATCCCAGGGTCCTGGGATGAAGCTCCACATTGGGCTCCCTGCTCAGTGAGGAGCCTGCTTCTCCCTATTCCTCCCCCCAGTCATGCTCTCTTTTGATATCTCTTTCTCTCTCACACATAAATAAAACCTTTTAAAAATTAAAAATAGAAATAGCATACAATCCAATATTTCTGCTATCTACAAAAATGAAAACACTATTGCAAAAAGATATATGCACCCCTATATTTATTATAGCATTACTTACAATAGGCAATATATGGAAACAAACCAAGTGTTTATAATGAGTAGATAAAGGAGATGTAGTGTGTATAAACACACTTAAGAATATTATTCTGTAAAAAAATAATGAAATCTTGCCATTTGCAACAACGTAGATGGACCTAGGAAGTATGATACTAAGTGAAATGAGTCAGAGAAAGACAAATACCATGAGTGCACTCATATGTATAATTTAAGAAACAAATGAACAACCAAAGAAAAAAAGAGAAAAAAGAAAACACTCTTAAATACACAGAATGAACTGGTGGTTGCCAGAGAAGAGGTAAATGGGGGAATGGGTAAACTAGAGTAGATTAAGAGTATACTTACCTTGGTAAGCACAGAGTAAATGCATAGGTTTGTACACCAGAAACTAATATGTTAATAATACTTCAATAAAAAATTAAAAGGGGGAAGCATTTATCTTTTAAGAGATACAGTATAAAATATTTCAAATAAAATAATCTGTTTAGGAGTTCCTTTAATTATTCCAGTGAGCAGTGTGTGGAAGTGGTAAAGGATTGAGAAGAAATAAGACTGACCATAACTGGTAACTGCTGAAGCTAGATGATAGAGAACTAGCTAAGGATTGATTATACTGTTCTCTTTGGCTTCAGACATGTTGAAATTCCATGATAAGGTGTGTGTGTGGCGGGGGGTAATGTTTAAATAATAAGCTGACATAAATAAAAATACCCTTGTAAATATCTTTGTAGACATTATGCTAGTGTTTAGGATAATTTCAAGGTACGTTATTTCTAGGCCAAAAGGAGAAATACTTTTATTTTTATGCATACTGCCAAATTTCCTTTAAGTGTTGATTTACAACAATATACGATCAACAGTATATGAGATGAACATTTCTAAAATCCTTACCAACAATCTGAAAAGTTAGATGATCTGCTTAAGATCAGATGGCATGGCAAGAATAAATCTCAGATAATGGTCAATAATTATCATATTGCCTGAGTCAGATTATTAATTTGAACAGTGTTTAAATTTGCAGTTGAGTTCAAAAAAGGAGATGTGTGCTACACATCTTTCTTACTTAGCTTACTGCTGTCATGCATTTGTCTTCTGAAATAAATGGCACTGTTTCCTTGATTATCTTATACACTGTTCTTTAAATCTGTCTCTTTTGTTGGCTTTGCGCCTTCAAAGGAGACATCCATTCCAGTCTAAAATCTCCCAAAGATTTTCAGGGTATACACATTTCAAGATATGCAATACACGGAAGAATGAAAATCTTTTATGACATTGTTTGTTAAACTGACAGCTCTACTTAACAGAAGCCATTAAAATATTTACAAAGTAGCAGCTGCTCTTGTAAAAAAATACAGCTTTTTGGAGGCATAAAAATAAACAAGTTGATAAGTACAAGGTAAGCCATTTGACGGCTTCTTTGTGTACATTGCACAACATAAAGAAAATTCTGATATTTACAGACCAATTATACTGTAAAACCTTTTAAGTTAAAAGGACACAGACCAAGTAAGAACTGTTTACAAAAATTCTTCATTCTGATCTTTTAAACAATTTAGAAAGTCCCCAGACATAATCTTATAAGAAGTATTAGGTTATTGTTTTTTTCTTTTAAGTAAGCTTTGTTCTTCGAAGATAATTATATACATGTATACATCTAGAAACTGATTTGGGCATATGGACTACCAGTTTAAAATCTGCTCTGGAAAAATGAAACAAAATTCTAGATAATTCCTGCTTTCTGGCAAACACACAAGTTACCCAATTCAGTGAACTTTAACCCAAACTCTTCCTCTCTCTGCCTATGGAACAAAAATATATGACTATAAAAGTAATAGATCACTAAAGCTATAACCCCTCCCTACCCTATCCTCTGGCTTTACTGCAGACAAAATTCTGCCTCTTTATATTTTGCTTATTTAAGACGTTATGCTTTGTTTACGAGGTGGCACCAAACTACTAGTCATGCCTACAACCTTCCCAGAAATTTAGTAAGCTCAATATTATATATTTAAGTAAAGCCACACTAGTATAACTATAATCTAAGACCATCTGACTTAAAATAGTTAACTTAAGAATAAAAACACTGTTGAATTAATTCTTTTTTACTAACTGTTCTTCCCTTCTGCTGACATTTCCCCCAACTGCAACAATAATCATTTGCTGCTACTGTAGATCTTACTTTCACTTTTTATTCAAGAAAGCATAATCTAAGCATTTTTATAAGCACAAAGAACCAAAATAAGCCTTTTAGTATCTTCCAAGAACTTTTCTTCCCTGCCTCTATGTTGTTAACCTTTGTTTCTTCTGACCATTTTCCCTATCCTGCTATCAAACTCTAAGCCCATCAAGGACAGGGATTACTTTCTTTTCATGTTTATATCCCCCTATCAGTAACAACCTGCATAGAGCAGACTCTCAACAAAAGTTTGCTTATATGAATAACCAAAGCTTACTTTCACATTTGAAAATGGAACCATCTGAGAACTCCATTTATTGACATTTATACATTCTCATTTCAGGTTTGTGAAAAACAAAGAGTAAAAATGGCACATGTAATGGTATTCTAGAAAATAAGTTTGCTGATTAAAACACTTCCTACAAACATTTTCTTCCTTAATACTAATAGATCTCTAAGAAGAATTTATTACTGACAATTATTGGAATCCAAACCATATGTATTTTGTAATGGACATGACAAAAACTGGTAACAATAAGAATTGGAAAAAGGACTCAATGTGAGGATAAATGCAATCATCTTTGTCTGTGTTAAAGCATTTAGTTTTTACCTGTTACAGTTTTACATACATTTTGTGGAAACTAGTGACTTCACTGTGGAAGGAGTGATTTTAGAAAGATAGGAGGCTTCAGGCCCCTGTTCCACGGAGACACCAACTTAAAAGCAATATAAAGAACAATATACCTTTGTGAGAACTTTAGAGACTAGTTAGGGGGCTATAGGACCCTCACCAATACATAAACAAGAAAAGGGATGGTTTCCAATAAGAATAAAAAAGTTCATTGCATTTTGCTCACCCTACACAATGCCCCTCTCCTCAGGCAGTGTGGTACAACAGGAAGAATACCACCCAGAAACCAGTCCCTCCCTTGAGACAGAAGAAATAGAGTAGAACTTAAGTACAGTGTCTGGCTTCTCTGGGACCTGCATAAGGAACTGATTTCTGTCCTTCCCAGCTCAGTGTTGATGAGATTCAATATAGTCTGCATATCAGGTTAGAGACCAGGTGAGGGACTTGGTGCAATGGAACAGCAGAGGCTCTGCAGTCATGCAGGCAGACACTAGGCAGAAAAAGAGAATATAGGCAGAGGAATTTAACAGAAATAAAAACTGAAATCTCCTGATGGGGGAGGGGAGAATGAGAAATCAAGACAGTCAAAAGCACCCATATATATATATATGAGCACCCATATATATATAAAATAAAAGCACACACACAACCTCAAAAAAGACACATCAGAAAAGGTCTGAGAGGCCCCAGAACCTCTAGCTAGTCCATTTTGTAATGATCTTTCCCTCAACAAAACCAGTCCATAAAGACTAGGAAAAATGGCTATTTTTACAAATGACAAAATCTCGAGAAAAGATCACAGGCATACAAAGAAACAGGGAAATGTGGTCTGATCAAAGGATTAAAAATAAGCCCAGAAATTGAAATTAAAGAAATGCATATGCATAAAGTTCCTAAAAACGTAAAGTAATTATCATAATGATGATCAGTAACCTTAGGGAGAATATAGATAATTACACAAATGAGGAAACAATGCATAAACAAAATGAGAATATATGTGAAGAGATAGAAAATATTAAAAATAACCACAAATTCTACAGTTCGAAAATACAATAATCGAACTGAAAAATTCACCAAAGGAGTTCAAAAACAGACTTCATCAGGCAGAAGAAAGAACTGGCAAACTTGAACACAGGTCATTTGAAATCATTGAGTCAGAGGAACAAAAAGAAAAAAGAATGAAGAAAAGTGAAAAGAGCCTAAGGGACTTATGGAACACCATTAAAGAGGCCACTATATGCATTATAGGAACCCCAGAAAGAAAAAAGAAAAGACAGAGAGCTCATTTGAACAAGATTATAGCTGAAGATGTCCCAAATCTAAGGAAAGAAATGAAAACATAGTCAAGAACTCAATGAACTCCAACTAACAAAAACACAAAGAAACCTACATTATAACCAAACTGTTAAAGAGAATCTTGAAAACAGCAAGAGAAAATGACTCATCATGTATAGAGAAGCCTCGGTAAAATGATCATATTTCTCAGCAGAAACCTTGCAGATTGCAAGAGAACAAGATAATATACTAAAAGTGCTAGAAGAAAAAAACTATCAACCAAGATTATTGTGTCCTATAAAAATGTGCTTTGAAACTGAAGAAATCAAGATCTTCCCAAATAAAAGCTGAAGAAAGTCAGTACCGCTAACCTGCCATACAAAAAACTGCTAGAATTCTGCAAATGGAACCAGAAAAAATGCTAGACAGCAAAATGAACTCATATGAAAGTATAAGGTTACCCAGTAAAGAAAGCTAAACACATGAACAAATATAGAATCCTGTACTACTGTTGCATAATCTACTTTTAATTCCTATAGAGTATAAAAGACAAAAAAAAAAAAAACCTGTAAGTCTATGTTAACAGGTATACAATATATAAAGATATGTTTTGTAACAATAACAAATTGGGGGGACAGAACTGTAAAGGACTAAGGTGTTTGTATGTAATTAAAGTTATCAGTTTAAAATAGATTTTTTAACTTTTAGGATATTTTATGTAATCAAAATTATACAAGAAACACTATAGACTACACAAAATGGGAAATGAGAAAGAAATTGCAGTGTATCAGCATTCACTTCCAAAAAAAAACAAACAAAAACACCCATGAAGAAAAAAAATGCAGTAAGGGAAATAAAGGACAAAAGCTATAAGACATTAGAAAAGAAGTAACAAAATGGCAATGGTAAGTCCTTCTGTATCAGTAATTAGTCTAAATGTAAATGGATTAAAATCCCCAGTCAAAAAACATAGACTGTCTGAGTGGATTAAAAAAACACCATCCAACAACAGGCTGAAAGTGAAGGATGGAAAAGGTATTCTGTATAAATGATAAGACAACAAAGTTGTCTAATATCAGAAAAACAGATTTTAAGGCAAAAATTGTCACAAGAGACAAAGAAGTGTATTATATAATGATAAAGAGAACAACTCACAAAGAGGATATAACAATTATAAATTTTTATTTAGCAAACACTGACAGAATTGATAGGAGAAATAGAGAGTAACAGAATAATAGTGGGAGACTTCAATATCCTTCTTTCAATAATAGAAGAACAACCAGGCAGAAGATCAGAAAGAAAGGATTCGAATAGTACTATACACTAAGTGGACCTAACAGACATATGCAGAACACTGACACAATAATGTAAAATACATCCTTCTCAAGTGCACATGGAACATTCCACTGGACAGATATTAAATCGGGCAAAAACACCCAAGTCTTAACAATATTAAGAAGACTGAAATCAGGGGCGCCTGGGTGGCTCAGTGGGTTAAAGCCTCTGCCTACAGCTCAGGTCATGATCTCAGGGTCCTGGGATCGAGCCCCGCGTCGGGCTCTTTGCTCGGCAGGGAGCCTGCTTCCTCCTCTCTCTCTCTCTGCCTACTCCTGATCTCTCTGTCAAATAAATAAATAAAATATTTTTAAAAAAGAAGACTGAAATCATAAAAGATATCTGTTCTTAATACAATGGAATAAAATTAGAAATCAACAGAAGGGAAACTGAAAAATCTGTAAATATATGTATATTAGGATTCTCCAGAGAAATAGCACAGATAGAATAGATAGATAGATACATACATACATACATACATACATGAGGGATTTATTATGGGAATTGGCTCACATGATTGTGGAGATTGAGAAGTCCCACAATATGCCATCTGCAAGCTTAGAACCAAGAAAGTTGGTGGTGTGATTCGGTCCAAGTGCGAAGGCCTGAGAACCAGAAGAGCCAATGGTAGAACTCCCAGTCTGGGGCCAAAGGCTTGAGAATGGTGGAGAGGGAGGTAGGAAGGAGGGGAATGGGGTTGGGTACCATTGGTACAAGTCCCAAAGTCTAAAGGCCCATGAACCAGGAGTTCCAATATCAGAAGGCAGGAGAAGATGGACGTACCAGTTCAAGAAGAGAGAGGTACAATTTATCCTTTCTCTGACTTTTTGCTCTGTTTGGGTCTTGAATAGACTGGAAGATAACTGTCCACACTGGTGAAGTAGACTTCTTTACTTAGTCTATTGATTCAAATGCTAATTGCTTCCTGAACCCACTCACAGACATACCCCAAAATAATGTTTTATTGCCTATCCAGGCACCCCTTAGCTCAGTAAAGTTGACACATAAAATTAACCAGCAAGACATGGAGATTAAACTACACACTTTTAAATAACCAATAGGTCAGGGACGCCTGGGTGGCTCAGTTGGTTGGACGACTGCCTTCGGCTCAGGTCATGATCCCGGAGACCCGGGATCGAGTCCCGCATCGGGCTCCCAGCTCCACGGGAGTCTGCTTCTCCCTCTGACCTTCTCCTCGCTCATGCTCTCTCACTGCCTCTCTCTCAAATAAATAATAAATAAAATCTTTAAAATAAATAAATAAATAAATAAATAACCAATAGGTCAAAGAAGAAATCACAAAGGAAATTAGAAAATATCTTGAGACAAATGAAAATGAAAACACAGCATACCCAAATTTATGGGATGCTGCAAAAGCAGTGCTGAGAGAGAAGTTTATATCAGTAAATGTTTACATTAAAAAAGAGGAAAGATCTCAGATCAAAACTTAACTTTACACCTCAGGAACTAGAAAAAGATCTAAGCCCCAAGTTAATAGAAGGAAGGAAATAACAAAGATCAAATAAATGAAATGGAGACCAGAAAAAAAACAATAGAAAAGACCAAGGAAACTAAGAGGTTGTTTTTTTTTTAACATCAACAAAAACTGACAAGTCATTTGCTAGATTACAGAGAAAAAAAAAAAAGGAATAACTCAAAAATGAAAATAAAGTGAAAGGGGCTGCTACAACCAATATCACAGAAATAAAAAGGATTCTAGGTGTACTATGAACAATTGCATGCCTACAAATTGTAAAACCTAGAAGGAATGGATAAATTCTAGAAATGGATAAATCAAAAAGAAAAGTCTAGGATTGATGACTTCAAGGGAAATTCTACTACATTAAAAAAAGAATTAACACCAATCCTCCTCAAACTTGTACAAAAAACTAAATAGGAAACAACATCCCAAACTCATTCTATGAAGCCATCATTTCTCTATGTAGGAGTGCTGACAATACTGATTCCACCTTTGGCCCACCATCTTGTTCATGTTCATCTGAAGACCTCTCTTGGGGTACATGTTCCAGGCCCCTTGGAGATTAATACATATACCTTAGAAAGCCTGCCAAGGTCAGGATAGGGGGAGGCATGTTCTGGCCTCCCATGAGTCTATCAGCAATAACACAGTCTTTTTCCCTGCCTGACACACAGGTGGTACCACAGAATCTAATTAAAGGTTAGCTATCAATTAGGTGCATACAAACCCTTTCTGGTGTGTATGAACCCTTTGATCTCACTGCACTGTCCTTTGTGGCCCCTTGCTCTAATAAAATCTGTGGACTAAGGTCTGGATTTTGCGGAAAATAACTGCAGTTGCCATGGATCATCTTCCACCTGATCTCCCCCCATCAATAAGTTACCCTTAATAGAACTCTGTGTAAACTGTAAGGAGTCACCTCCTTTGTTTTCCTGTCTCAACGTGCCTTCTCAATTCAGGGTACTTTGAAGTCCCTCCTCCACTTTCAAGCACCCTAATACCAAAGCCAAAGACACTAAAGAATAGAGCACTATCTCTGATAAATGTTGATGCAAAATTCTTAACAAAATACTACTAAACCAAATTCAGCAGCATATTAAAAAGACTATACTCCAAGTAATTTATTTCTGAAATGCAAGAACAGTTCAACCTACAAAAATAAATTGATGTAATACACCACATTAACAGAATAAAGAAAGTATATATTTCTCAATTGAAACAGAAAAAGCATTTAGCAAAACTCAATACCCTTTCATGATAGAAACTCGATAAATTAAATCTAGAAGGAAACTACCTTGACCTAAAAAGACCATACTAAAATTATTATAAGCCCACAGCTAACATCATAGTCAAGAGTGAAAAACTGAAAGCTTTCCTCTATAATTACGAACAAGACAAAGATGCCCTCTTTCTCTGTTTCTTTTCAACATAGTATTGGAAATCCCAGTCAGTGCAATTAGGAAATAAAATAAATAAAAGGCATCCAAATCAGAAACAGACTCTTAATTATAGAGAAGAAACTGATGATTGCCAGAGGAGAGGTAGATGGGGGATAGGTAAAATAGGTGATGGGGATTAAGGAGTGTGCTTGCTGTGATGAGCACTGGGTGTTGTATGCAAGTGTTGAATCACTGTATAGTATATTTGAAACTAATATTACACTGTATGTTAACTAACTTGAATTTAAATAAAAACTTTTTTAAAAATTCAATGAACAATTTGTAAAGAAAATTTAAAAAACAATTCCATTTACAAGAGCATAAAAAAATTAAAAATCTTAGGAATAAACCTGAGGTAAAAGACTTGTACACTGAAAAATAGAAAACACTGCTGAAAGAAAATAAACACAGTACTAAGTGAAAAAAAGCATCCCTTTTGTTCATGGATTGTAGGATTTATTTTTTAAATGCCCATACATCCCAAAGGAATCTATAGATTCAATGTAATTCTTATCAAAATCCCAATGACATATTTTACAAAAAGAGAAAAACCCATCCTAAAATTCATTTGGACTCTAAAGAGATCCCGAAGAATCAAATAATTTTGATAAAGAATAAACCTGAAGGACTCACACTTCCTCACTTCAAAACTTACTCCAAAGCTACAGTAATCAAAGCACTATAGTACTGGCATAAAAACAGACATATAGACTGATGGAATAAAATAGACCAGAAATAAGCCTTTACATATATGGCCAAATGATTTTCAACAAGGGTACCAAGTCCATTTGGTGAGGAAAAGGAAAATCTTTTCAACACATGGTGCTTGGAAAACTGGATAACCATATTTTTTAAAATGAAGTTGGACCCTTAACTTGTGCTATATATGAAAATTAACTCAAAATGGATCGAAGACCTAAATATAAGACTTAAACTACAAAATTTTAGGGAGAAAAAAGGGGAGAAAGCTTCATGACATTGGATTTGGCAATGTTTACTTGGAGAGGATACCAGAAGTATAGGCAACAAAAGTAAAAATAAATTGGACTGCATCAAAATTTAAAACTTTTATTCATGAAAGGATACTATCAACAGAATGAAAAGGCAGCCTATGAAATGGGAGAAAACACCTGAAAATCATATGTCTGATAAGGGATTAATAATATTAATATAAAGTACTCCTAAAACTCAACAACAAAAATCAAACAACCTGATTCAAAAATGGGCAAAGGGACCTGAATAGATATTTCACCAATGATGATAAACAAATGGCCAATAAGGACATGAAAATATGTTCAACATCACTGATAATTATGGAAATGCAAATCAAGACTGTAATGAGATATCAACTCACACCCATTAGGATGGCTCCAATTAAAATAAAAAACAGAAAATGACAAGTGTTGGCAAAGTTGTGGAAAAATTGGAGCACTGTTGGTAAGACTGTAAAATGGTGCAACCACAAAGAAGACAACATGGTGGTTCATTAATTAAAAACAGTTGGGGCATCTGGCTGGCTCAGTCAGAGGAGCATGCGACTCTTTATCTGGGAGTCATGAGTTTGAGCCCCACACTGGGTGTAGAGATTACTTAAATAAAAACTAACTAAAGAAATTAATTTAAGAAATTAAAAACAGAACTTACATATGATCCAGCAACCCCACTTACTGGTATATATCCAAAGGAAGTATAATCAGGGTATCAGAAAGATATCTGCACACCCATCTTTGTAACAGATTTATTCACGATAGCCAGAAGCTGGAAGCAATCCAAATTTCCATGCATGGACAAATGGATAAGCAAAATGTGATATATACATATGGTGGAATACCATTCAGCCTTTAAAAAGGAGGGAAATCCTAAAACATGGATAAACCATGAAGACATCTGCAGAGGGAAATATGCCAGTCACATAAATGCAAATACTACATGATACCACTTAAGTGAAGTATCCAAAGTAGTCAGATTTATAGAAATAGAAATCAAAATGGTGGTTACCAGGGGCTAGAGGAAGGGAAACAGAAATAAACAGGGAGCTGTTTAATGGGTGTACAGTTTCAATTTTATAAGCAGAAAAAAATTTTGGAGATCTTTTGCACAATAAGATGAATATACTTAATCCTACTGAACTGCACACTTAAAAAATGGTTAACATGGTAAACACACACACACATAGTGTGGTCCTAAGAGTTTTTAGCCTTTAATAAAACTTATGTTTCTTCAAATATATTTTTCACAACTTCAACATGTTTCACAATTTTTCTAAATAATGCCCTAAGCTGCCAATTTTTAAAAGTTTGCTCTGTACATCAGTATGATGTGGAAATAGCAAATTCTCTACATACTTTAAAATTCCAATTAAGATGAGTAAACATTGGAAAAAATACATTCCTGTAAAAGATATTTTCCTTTTTTGCTTTAAAATTGTGTTCTATATGTGGGATATAAAATAATTTACTTCTCTTCATTTTACAATATAATAAAGTATTCCAGTAGTTGGTTAACAAAAACAAAAAATATTTGATTAATAAAATGCTGGATAAAACACTATGAATGGGGGCGCCTGAGTGGCTCAGTAGGTTAAAGCCTCTGCCTTCGGCTCAGGTCATGTCCCAGGATCCTGGGATCGAGCCCCACATCAGGCTCTCTACTCAGTGGGGACCCTGTTTCCCCCTCCTTCTCTCTGCCTGCCTCTCTGCCTACTTGTGATCTCTGTCTGTCAAATTGATAAATAAAATCTTTAAAAAAGAAAAAACACTATGAATGGGGGGGCAGGTGGCTCAGTCATTAAGCATCTGCCTTTGGCTCAGGTCATGATCCTGGGATTGAACCCCGTGTCTGGCTCCCTGCTCTGCAGGAAGCCTGTTTCTCCCTCTTGCACTCCCTCTGCTTGTGTTCCCTCTCTCACTGTCTCTCTCTCTCTGTGTCAAATAAATAAATAAAATCTTAAAATAAAAAAGAAAAAACACTATGGGGAAGTTATGAATTTTTAAATTTAAAATGTCAACTTGAAAACACTAATTATTCAGTTACCAAATTCTCCTGGTTGAGCTAAGTGTCAGAATGACAGAAGTCATACAGGGACTAGGACTACAAGATTTACACTATATAGTTAACTGATAAATTTTTTAAAAGTTTCATCAGGCTATGCAGAAGTTTTCCTGTAATCATACTTATAAAGGAGTTAGCAGAACTTTGATTTGATTTTGATTCATATCTCAATCATTTTTTAACAGAACTCCTGGGGCCTTTGGACAGAGGAGATATGCTAAATGAAGCTTTTGTTGGCCTGTCTTTAGCTCCTCAAGGAGAAGACACATTTCCAGATAACCTTCCTCCCTTTTGTTCAATCCATAAACATATTACTCAACAAAGAACACTGAATGTCTTCTCTAATAGGTAAGATACATTGAACTGAAAAAAGTGCTCCACAAAATATTTAGTATTAGACAACTTAAATATTCCCTGTTTAAAAGCAAACTAATAGTTAAACAAGAATATTTCAAAATGTCAAAGAAAAAAATGTGCATTTTCTCATGATGATGACTTTGCAGTAGTTTGGTCATGTGAGAGCAGATATGATGGAGGAAGAATTCAATGTAAACAGAATATTGTTAGAGTGAATGTTATTCCAGGCAAAGATGAACATGAAATTACTATAACATATCAAAGTCTATTTTTATTCTGTTGTTAAATTTTAGAATTGTTAGATTATTAAAATATTAGTTTTAGTATGTTTAGTATATTTAGGTTGTAATTCATATGATCATAATTATGCAGCTTTGCCATTAGTTTCTGAAATCTGATAAGTAATTTCATATCGATCTAGCTGAGTATATAGGTTATTGAGAAAAGCAGAATAAATGTGAAATAAAAATACTAGATAAAGCAATATTATTTATAATGGTAATTATGTTAGTTACCATTATAATTTGCTCTGAAGCAAAGGTCAGCAAACTTTTTGTGTAAAGCGCCAGATATTTGGCTCTGTGGATCATACAGACTTTATCACAATACTCAACTCTGCCACTGTGGTATGAAAGCAGCCACAGAAAATACATAAATAAATGAGAGTGGCTTTGTTATAATAAAACCTTATTTACAAAAACAGACAGTGGCCAGGATTCGGCCCCTGTTCTGCAGTTTACATATCTGCTTTTAGGGAACCCAACTATATGCAATAATTGTGAAAAGGCCATATTTTTTATATATATCATAGGAATTTCATATCAATTATACATATATACTTCTAATATCCTTGAGGAAAATGCCTTAAACTACATAGTTTGATTAAAGGTAAACAAAGGAGCAGAATTTCCAGGTATGGCAGCGTTTAGAGGTAAGTAAATCCTCTTCCCAGAAAACAGTTACAAAACTGGACAAAAATTACCATTTCAGAGCTCTGTAAATCAAACGGGCAAATAACAGTTTGATAAGCATTTATTCATGAAAAAATGCTGAACTTCTAGCAATAAAGGGGCAATCTGATGTTCTGGGGCTGCTTCCATCCTTTCTTGACCCCCAAGCTAGTTCAACCTTCTAGTTCTACTAGGGTAGGACGGGCTGTGAAAAACAACAGCTGACTTGATTTGGAGCTTAGAGTGGAAGAACCCTGCCTGCAGCATTATCAATAAAAACAGCAAACTAACTGTAAGTGAAAGTAACAAATCTGATAGGAAATGAACCTGGAAAGCCACAGCTCTACTAGCCTGCTTAGGTCAAGTGACAGAATGGGGGACTAGGCAAAAAAAAATTTAAGAGGAAGATCCTTGAATAAGAGAATCAAAGAGGGTCTAATTAAGCTCCCTACACATTCCTGATAGAGTTGTATGACCTCTTATTTTTCGGCTCCCTTTTATCTGGCAGGACCCTAAATCTCCCCCTTTTGCTTCTTTCTTCCTTCACATCCAACTGCCAGAAGGTGCCTCTCCCTTTTTGCCCTTCTTCATCCATCCATCTCCCCACCACAGAAGCTGTGGATTTAAAAAACTTCACACTGCATGGTATAGTTCATGCTCTCATAAGAACACCAGGAAGCAGACTTCATGCACTGGGATTTGGCATTTTTTTCATCTTATTTATAATTGTCTGGAAGTTCTCTGTCAAGTCATGCTGAAAGTGGGGCTTTCATATAGTTTCTTTTCTTATGTTCTACATCATTTATAGAGGAAATACTGGGAAGTAGAAAGGAAGACAGCCACTATTATCTTCAACTACCTGGAAGCCTACTTCTTTATATACTTTTTAAAAATTATTTCACTGGGGTATAATTTACATGCACCTTGTAATTTACTTTGTTCCTTGTAAATATACAATTCAATGATATTTGCTGAACTTATAAAGTTATGCAACTACCACCACAGAGTGTTTTTAGAACATTTCCATTGCCACAAAGTTCCCCTGTGCCAACTTACAATGCATTCCCAGTTCTACCTCCAGCCTGAACCAGTCACTGGTCTGCTTTCTGCCTCTAGAGGAATTTGATATAAATGAAATCATATAGTCTGGAAACTTCATATAAATGCGTTCAGACAATATGTTGTCTTTTGCATCAGGCTACTTTCACTTAGCATTATGGTTTCTTAGGTTCATACATGTTGTAGCATAGTTTATCCCTTTTCATTTCTGAATAGTATTCCATTGTAGGGATCTACCACATTTTGTTTCTTATCTACTCACCAGCTGCTGGATATTTTTAATTACTTCCAGATTTGGGCTATTATGAATAATATTGTTATAAATAGTCACATTTCAGTCTTCAAGGGGACATAATGTTTTCATTCCCCATGGGTAGATATCTAGGAGTGGAATTGCTGGATCATATTTTAAGTTTATATTTATCTTGTTAGTTTTTAGAAACTACCAAATTGTTTTCCAAAGTGACAATAACATTTTATATACCCATTAGCAATGTATGAGGGCTCTAGTTTCTCCATATCTTCACCTGTGGCTGGTACTGTCTTTTTGATTATAATCATTCTACTGGTATAGAGTAGTATCTCATTATGATTTTAATTTGCATTTGCCTGATGATTAATGATATTGAGCATTTTTATGTGATTATTAGCCATTAGTGTATCTTCTTTGGTGAAACATCTATTCAAAATTTATTCATTTTTAATTTTTTTTTAAATTTTATTTTCATTTATTTATTTGACAGAAGAGATCACAAGTAGGCAGAGGCACAGGCAGAGAGGGAGAGGAGGAAGCAGGATACCCGCCTCCTGAGCAGAGAGCCCGATGTGGGATGTGATCCCAGGACTCTGGGATCATGACCTGAGCTGAAGACAGAGGCTTTAACCCACTGAGCCACCTAGGCACTCCAAAATTTGTTCATTTTTAAAATAAGTTCTCTTATCATTGAATTATAAGACCTCTTTATGTATTCTTAATTGTTAAGTCCTTAATCAAATATATGATTTACAAATATTTTCTCCCAGTTTGTGGCTTGCCCTTTCATTTTCCTAATCATGTCTTTTGAAGTGCAAAAGTTTCAAATTTTGGTAAAACCCGGTGTAGTTATAATTTCTTTTATTGCTTATGCTTTTGTTTTTATAGAATAAATTTTTTCCTAACTTAAAAATCACAAAATTTTCTCTTATGTTTTCTTCTGGAAGTTTTATAGTTTTAGCTCTTACACTCAATTCCATTTTGAGTTAATTTTTATGTATGATGTGATATAAAGTATCTAAGTTCATTATTTTGTACATGCAAATTCAGTTACCTTTATACATTTGTCAAAAATCAGTTGACCATAGGTATAAAGATTTATTTCTGGATTTGGCATTCTGTTCCAGTGGTCTCTACCTACCTTTACACAACAAAGTGCCAGACTTAGTCATACTGAGGGCTCCACTGAACTAGAATCTCCCAAAATGCATTCCAATACCACAAAAATAAGCAGGAAAAAGATGAACAGTTCTATACAGTTACTTCAAAGAAACAGAAAATGAAACCAACATATATCAAATGAAAAAAAATTCTCACCGTCCCCCCTACCAAAACCACCATGAAGTAGGAGAAAACTATAACAACACTCCATGCAAAATTAAATATATTCAAACAAGCAGCTGGGTACATGGAAACCCACTCTGAATTAGAAGGACAAAAACAAAGAGGAAGAGGTGGGGTGTGGGAAAGGAGGAAGTTCGCTGCATTCAAGAAAGAAAGGGAAGAAAAATATCTTAAAAATGAAATATTATAAGGCACCCAAATGGGAATAAATTCAAATTAAAATTTAATAAAAGGCACTGAAAATGGCAGAAAACAAGACAATGAAAAGGAGATAAAGAAAAAAAGACAAGGGAGAAAGTAATGGAAAGAGAAATAAGGCAAAGAAGTAAGAGCATCTATACGATTTGATTCACTGGAATCAGAATTAATATTTAAAACTATAATCCAGGGAAATGTTTCAGAAAGAAATATTTTAAAAAAGATTTGGTTTACATATCAAAAGATTAAACCAAGAGGTCCCTGGGTGGTGGTTCAGTCGGTTAAGCATCTGCCTTCAGCTCAGGTCATGAACCAGGGTCCTGGGATGGAGCCCCACACCAGGCTCCCTGCTCAGCGGGGAGTCTGCTTCTCCCTCTTCCTCTGCCCTCCCTCCCACTCATGCTCTCTCTCTCTCAAATAAATAAAATCTTTCTTTTTTTTTAAAGATTTTATTTTATTTATTTGACAGAGAGATCACAAGTAGGCAGAGAGGCAAGCAGAGAGAGAGAGAGAGGAGGAAGCAGGCTCCCTGCTGCTCGGAGAGCCCGATGCGGGACTCAATCCCAGGACCCCGAGATCATGACCTGAGCTGAAGGCAGAGGCTTAACCCACTAAGCCACCCAGGCGCCCTGACAAATAAATAAAATCTTAAAAACAAAAATTATACCAAATGCCTGAGAAAAACTGTTTTAAAAATCAGTTTGAAGACATATCTTAACAAAATTCTTAGATTTCAATGATTAGTTTTTAAAATCTGCAAGGCCTCCTTGTAGAAAGATCAAATAACAAATGCAGAAGAATTAAATAAGCATCACCCTTTTCAAAAATAAAATACAAGGTAAGGCAAAAGTAGAGCAACAATTTTTTAAGACGCAATGAAAAGAATTGTAAACCAATGATTTCATATCTATCCAAGCTTTCCTTCAAGTATCAAGGCTAAAGAAAAATAATTTCCATGAACCTTTCTTGAGAACATACTAGAGGAAAAGCTTCATCGAACCATGAGATAACTGGGAAAACTTCAGCAAAAGAACTAATTCTGAACATTTTAATACATATTAATGTAGACAGAAAACCAGAACGAGGGGCACCTGGGTGGCTCACTCAGTTGAGCAACAGACTCTTGGTTTTTGCTCAGGTCATAACCTCAGGGTCCTGGGATCCAGCCCCACAATGGGCTCCACAGTGGGTATGGAGTCTGCTTGAGGATTTTTTCTCTCCCTTCCCCCTCCCCCTACTCACACACACACATCTGTGCATGCACTCAAATAAAAAAATAAATCTTAAAAAAAAACGGGGAGTAGAAAGATGAATGTGGAAGACTCATGTACAGATATTAAATAGAAATGACACAACTAAAAAAATGGGAGGGGAACAAAGTGAAAGAGAAAAGTAGACTAAGCTGTGATTGTTGTAGAGACATAGGTGGGAGTTACAACAATAAACACTGATACATTAGATAATTAAAGATTAACTAAGAAGAGACTAAGGGCATTAGAAAAGACATCAGTACAAAGATAACCACTAAAACTAAAATACAAACCTTCCCAAGAAATACACCCACTTAAGAAATGTAAGCAAATATTATAAAATTCACATAATTGTAAAATATTCATAGAGAGATCAAGAACATCAGTCATATCAATATCAATTAATATAAATAGATTTACCTCATCTATTAATAGAAAAAGATTTTTAGTATGCCCACAAACCAAGATCCAGCTATATTGTGTATACAAGAGAGACATCTAGGGGGCACCTGGGTGGGTCAGTCGGTTGAGCTTCTGACTATTGTTTTTGGCTCAGGTCATGATATCGTGGGTCCTGGGACTGAGCCCAGCTTCAGGTTCCATGCTCAGCAGGGAGTCTGCTTGAAGATTCTCTCCCTCTGCTCCTCCCTCCAACTTGTGCTAAAATAAATAAATCTTTAAAGAGATAGATCTAAAATAAATTGATCTAGAAAAGCTAAAAATAAAGAGATGGGAAAGATAGCCTTGGCAAATGAAAGTAAGAAACCAACAGAACTCCTGGTTATAGAATGAACAGAATTCAATCCCCCAAGTATTAAATACTGACAAAGAAATACTGACTTCCAGGGGTGCCTAGGTGGCTCAGGTCATGATCTCAGGGTCCTGGGATTGAGCCCCACATCAGGTTCTCTGCTTAGCCAGGGAACCTGCTTCCCCCTCTCTCTCTCTGCCTGCCTCTCTGCCTACTTGTGATCTCTCTCTCTCTCTCTCTGTCAAATAAATAAATAAATAAAAATCCTTTAATTAAAAGAAAATGAAATACTGACGTCCAAATTTCACAACAAAGATAAAACCAACATGTAAACACCAGTTAACGCAGAAACCACCTCTATGAAGTTACATCAATAAGAAATGTAAGGAGACATAGATACTAATAACAGGAGACTTTAACTCATTATTCTTATTATAAAATAGATTAAGTAGGCAAAAAATAAGGAGAAAGAACACCTAAACAATATGACTAATGTAGATACTATGGGTATTTATCAAATTCTACACTCTGATAATGGAAAATGGATTTTTTCCCCAAATATTCACCAAAAAAAAAGATCTTATATTAGGTTCCAAAAGGATATCACTAAGTTCTATAAGAAAGAACTATTAGAAATACTCTGTGATCACAATGCAATACAACTAGAAATATTTAGCAAGAAACAAAATGACGATCCTCCTAGAAATTTTAAAGCCTTCTATTAAACAACTCTTGCATGAAAGAAGAAAACACAATGTGAATTTTTTAAAAAATAATTATAATGAAACTGCATATCACAATCTATGGGATGTATTGAAGGTAATAATTAGAAGAAAAGTACTAGCACTAAACACTTTAGTCAAAGAAAATGAAAAAACAAAATAAAGTAATTCCAGTTTAACAATCTGAAAAATAACAAGAAACTAAACCAAAATAAGTAAAAGGGAAGGAAATAATAAAGATAAAAGCAAAAATTAATGAGGCAGAGTAGAGGTTAGGAAATTCTCCTAAATGTGTAGAGAGTAAATATTTTAGGCTTGTGGGCCATATGTTCTTTCCTGCAATTATTCAACTCTTGTTCCAGCACTAAAGCAGCTCTTTGTAATACATGAAATGAATTAACATGGCTGTGATCCAGTAAAACTTTATTTATACAAACAGGTGACTAGCTGACAGGCCACAGTTTACTGACCCCCTAAGGTAGAAGTTTAAAAACAAAAATAAAAATTATAGATCTGATTAAATCTAGATGTTTTTGAAAAAAAGAAAATAGACTTGATCAAGCTGACTTGCTCAAGATAAAAAGAGAGAAAGCATAAATATACCAAATAAGAAGTGGCACACAGAGGAAGAATTAACCATTGTAACAGATTTGTTTTTTAATCATAAGAGAACACTTTGTAGATTTCCATGCAAATACATTTAAAAGCAGAAGAAAATTTCCTAGGTAATTACAAATTGCCAAACGTAACCACCATTAGATTTAGAAATCTGAAGCAGACCAATTTCCATTAAAGAAACAGACAAAATTCTTAAGTACCATATGAAAAAGGTCCAAATGTTTTGATTGGAGAATTCCACCTCCAAGCCTTGTTCAAAGAACAGATATTTTAATTGCTGTAAGAACTGTTCCAATACATTAAAATTAAAGAAAAACTTTCTACAGTACAAAAAAATGATGACTACAAATGAATAGTACTCATAAATATCAATGTAAAAATATTAAGGATTACCAAGCAAAATTCAACCCTTGGATCTATCCTGACATTACAAGGTTGGTTCAATGTTACCAAATCCATTGAGATCCACTGAGATCATACTGCATACTAACAGATCTATGATTA
The DNA here is from genome assembly GCA_004024625.1 of Mellivora capensis. Lineage (NCBI taxonomy): Eukaryota > Metazoa > Chordata > Mammalia > Carnivora > Mustelidae > Mellivora > Mellivora capensis. The sequence goes on along the minus strand of PISX010003746.1, from coordinate 19,731 downwards.
ATAAAAATCACATGATTATTTCTATAGATGCTGAAAATGCCTTTGACAAAATACAACCCTCTTCCTGATTAAAAAAAAATACTCAAGACAATAGGAATTGAGGATATATTCTCACATAAGTATATATACGTACATACATATATAGTTTTATATATACATATATAACTTAGTCCTAATGCTAGTATCTTTTTTTAATTATTTATTTTTTCAACATAGCACGTACCCTCCCCAGTGTCCATTACCCAGCCACTCCAGCTAGTATCTTATTTAATGGGGAATCACTAACGGCATTTCTGCCAAGATCAGAAACAAGACAAGAATACCCACTATCTCTGCTACTATTCAGCACTGTTCTAGAGTTATTAGCCATTACAATTAGATAAATCAACTAGATCAAAGGGCAAACTATGGCCCACTGGCCAAGTCCAAACCTGCTGACTCTTCTTATAAATAAAATTTTATTAGAAAACATCCATACCCATTCATTTATTTATCATCTATAGTAATTGGGACCTGTGGTCCTCAAAGCCTAAAAATTTACTATCTGGTACTTTGCAGAAAAAGTTTGCCAATCCTTGAACTAGAGAATAAAAATTGGTAAGGAAATAAAACTATCTTCATTTGGAATGATAGGACAATATAACAGAAGAGCCCTAGGAAATCAATGATAAAACATAGTCAAATATTTTTAAAATATAGTAAGGTAGAAAGATGTAAAATTACTGTATAAGAACAACAGTCTTCATATACACAAACAAGTTAGAGGATATAGTGATAGAGGAAATCTCCATTTATGTTATCAACAAAGATTAAATATTGAGGAATAAACCTAACAATAAATATGCAAAATTCACATGTTGGAAATTTTAAAACACTGTGACATACATAAAAATGGGTTTGAGCAAATGGGAATATATCCCCTCTTCTTGAATAGGATGACTCAACATCATAAAGATGTCAGCTCTCTCTAAATTAATGTATTATATTAAATTATTAAATTAACTAAATTTAATGTAATCCCAATAAAAAGACCAGCATTTTTTTTATTTAGTTAGACACAGTGATATTAAGGCTAACATAGAAAAACAAAACAAAGAAGACACTATGAGAGGGGAACTAGTCCTACCAGATACTAAAACATCCTAACTATAAAGCTTTATAACACTGTCACACTTATAATTTTATTCTTATGTGATTATTAGATTAATATCTGCTTCTTCATTAACCTATAAACTCTATGAAGGCAAAAACCACCCTGATTCTTAGATACTCTCATTTCTTTAAGCCTTAGCACAATGCCTGATGCACAGTTGGCACACTGCACTCTGAGTTCTCAAGTGTGTGGGGGAGGAAGAGGAATGATACAGATAAGAAACAAGCAAAAATATGTAACTAAAGGTCATTCAGTTAATGGTAAGTACTAGGAAAAAATACAAAAAAAGTTGGTGATTAGAGAAGGCACTATTTGAGTTAGGGGCTGAATAACAAGGAGTCATCTATGTGAAGATGTGGTATATTGCCAGTGGATTCCAGGGAGATGTAACTGCACAAGCAAAGGCCCTATGGCAGAAATAAGTTTGGGAGGTTTGAGTAAAAGAGAGCCAATACAGCTGAACTATAGAGGGGAATGGAAAATGATAAATTAAAAGGGCCTGTAGGCCATGTCAGTGTGTATGACCTTTGTTTTAATTGCAGTGAGAAGGCAATATAGGATATTAGAGTGTGTAGTGTGCAGAATAATGGCCTCCCAAAGATGCCCACATCCTAATCCCAAGAACGTGTAAATAGGTTATTATTATGTGGCAAAGGGGAATTAAGGTAGCAGGTGAATTAAGCTGCTAATCATATGGCTTTAAAATAGGGAGTTCATGCCAGATTATCTAGATGGGCCCAATGTAATCCTTAAATGTGAAAGAGCGTCCTTAAATGTGCTGGAGGAAGGCAGAAAAAACAGTGTCCAGTAACTCATGGTGAGATGGGTTTAACCTACCACTGCTAGCTCTGAAAATGGAGGAAAGGAGCCATGAACCAAGGAATGCAGAGTGGCCTCTAGAAGCTCAAAAAGGCAAGAAAGTAGATTATTCTCTAGAACTTCCAGAAAAGAATGGACTCTGTTTAAGTCACTAAATTTGTGGCTATTTGTTATGGCAGCAAGGAGGAATTAATACAAAGTGTTAGGATGTGTTCTGTATTTTTAATAGATCGTTTTGAATGACTGGGCTGACCTGATAGGGAAAGCTGCCTTGACATCAGTGGAAATTTGAGGTGAGGCCTGTTTTCACACTTCACCACCTGAATGCTAGGGCTCAGGGCTAAATTTGAATACCAGAACTGTAATGGGGAAGTTTAGCTAAAAGTTTTTGTCTAGAGGAGTTCAGTAATGTCTCAGGCTCTAAAAGAGAGAGAAGCAGAGAGGAGAGAATGGCAGCATGGCCCACAGCATGGGCCCACTCACCAGGTATATCTACTTTGGCTCACTGTTGTACTCAAAACATCCAACCCAGCACCAGCCAGAGTGAGCATTCAACAAATATCTCATCCATGAGTGAATGAATGAACCATAAAATATCAGCCTACTTTATAAAATTTCCTCTTAATTTTAAATCCTTCCTATCCATTATTTACATTCTTCATATGCTTATATGACTGAATAAAATTTTAATTTCTGGGTAGCCTATGGCAAAATAAACTGAATTAACTTGAACAAAATATGTTGCAGAAGCCAACTGAAAACTGATTTTGAATAGACTGTACTATGCTGGAGTTAATGAACAAAGTGACTTGAATGTAAACTATGAGGGCAGAATTTGGTTTTGTTTTGTTTTTCCTCTCACTGATGGATCCTCCAAGACATAGAAAAGTGCCTGGGATGTAACAGATGCTTAATAAATATTTACTGAATAAACAACAAAATTATTATTATTATACAAGAATATATAGGATATAAGAATATATAGCTGGTATTAAGTGTGTTAAGTTTACCCCAAAATAATCAAGCATTTGCATATTAATAGCAGTTACAACATCTAGGGTATAAGTGAGTGTTTTTAAAAATCACCATTATGTGAATTGACTGAGATTTTATACTTTATATGTCACTACCACTATTATGCAAATAGTTGGTTTTCGTATTTTTTATGTGGCTAGGATAAACATTATTCAAATGGTTAGTTTTTCATATTTTTGACATAGCAATTAAAAAAAGTTAAGCAACTCAAAGAAAAGGCAGTTTAGGAAAAAAAAGGGCAAAGTGAGAGGGGCAATGATAAATAAATTAAATGATCCTAGGACTAAATATTTAACTTTAGATTTGATACTGTTCTAAACTGTTTATTATATTTAAAATAATTCCATTTCTCTCATTTCTTTAGTTTTCCCATTTGTATTAGCTTATCCCCTTCAAAGGCTAAAATTCTTTACTGTAGAGCAATCAAATCTTGTATTCGTAACATACATATCTACCTTTATATTAACTGTCATACATTAATTGTAATACTGGTTTCCTGCTATTGCTATCTGAATTCATGCCTAAGAAACTCCAAATGAAATACTATCCTGTTAAAAGTTACTACATTTTGGCTTGGTTTTATTTGATTTGTATCTAAGCAAATTTCCCTTAAGTTAAAACAAACAAACAAACAAAAACTCCTATCTATCCATAATCCTTATGTGTGCCTATAAACAATATACTTGATGAAAATTTTCAGTGTTTACAAAACAAAGAAAATTGTCAACAGAATGCTTGGCGGTAGACTTCCCAGAAAAAAAATTTACAGCCTATAATTCATGGAGATTGGCTCAAAACAAACTGTCCCTGCCAACAGAAAATCTGACAATTATTCTGTTGTCTAATTTGGCTCAGCTTAAGTTGACCTTGTTTATTCATCTCAGTCTTTTAATTCTTGTTAACTTGGCATAAGAAGAGAACATATGGCATATGTCTAGGAAGTCCATTTCTGCATCTTAAACTGAAATAAATGTAGACTATGCTGAGCATTTCCAATGTGTGGCTATTAAGGTAACTTAATGTATATTACACAGGACTGATTAAGTTCAAATTATCCCCAAGACAGGTTTTGGTTTTATGGGCAGCAAACATAACACAAGTAGAGACACCTTTTTTCTAAGCCCCAGTTTATGACTAAAACTGAACAATTTTAAACATCTTTCCAAAGAAGACCATCAGTCTTAAGCTCTCTGAAAACACAAAATTTAAAGGGTATTGGCATTTTAACAACCGAAAGATATTTACAGGTTTTCATTGGATCTCTATGTTTAAGAAAGCTTATCAAGGATATGTAGGGAAGATATATAATGACAGCTGGAGAAAAAAAATATTTCTATTTTCTCTTCAGCTTAATCTGGTCTCCAATGGATTTTCTTATTTTCATCTTCTGACCCACTAAAACTAACTGTAAAAGAGAAGTTTCATTCTGTTGTGGCTTTGATGTGTCTCAAGAAAAGCTATGAAGAAAGGAAGTTCTTTACAGATTCATGGTTCTAGTATAGAATCATAGTTCTCCGGTACTGGAACTAGAAAAGCAAATATCTTGAAAATCCAAAGTTCCAAAATTTATGTATCTTAAGGGTTAGGTTTTAGTTTGGCATGTGTTCTTTTTATTAACTAAGTGAAATGAAAAACATAGGAGTATAATTTCATGTACAAAGCCTTACTAGTGTTATACATTTTGAAACCCTTTACCTTTATTAGTGGACTTCACCATACTTCTTACATAGTACTTTTCTTCCACAAAGCTCAGAAGACTCAAACTTCATAACTTGGCATTTAAAATACAACATTTCAGCTACGGGGGGGAGGTCCTTATTACGTAGATATTCATCATCTGAAACCCTACAGTTATATGAGTTTACATACAGCAACAATAGTCTTTATAATGTGAAATATTTAAGAATGAGCTAACTACTTATAACCTCAGTCCCCACTCAAATATCCCTCCACAGTGAATACAAGCATTTAATTCCACCTATTAAGTGCTAGGTCATCAGTGCTTTCAGAGACTGTCAGCTATGCAAACACCTAACATAATAATACACAGATATTTCTAAACAACTAAAAATCTTGCACAAAAGAATATTTCATGAGCTCAGTGAAAGGGATGCTGGAGAAATCCCCTGCAAAAACCACTGATAAATGAGGAAATGGCACTTAGATCATTAAGTGAAAAAAAGAAATTCCATAAGGATAATGAAATTAAAAGAATTGCAAAAGAAAATGAGTTTATTATCAAAGTATTAACAGAAGCCACAGAAAGATGAGGTCCTTAAGTATTTCTTGAAAAAGTGGCCCTCTTTAAGATGATGTGTGTTATAAACGTCAGATGTAAAGTTAAAGATGCTATACAATGCTTCTAGAGAATCTAGTCAGAAAAACTAGAACCACTCCCCTCCCACCCAAATGAACTGATTTATTATTTGTTCATTCTAAGAATTTGTGCAGAGTTGAAATTATAACCTACTTTTTATTAATATAAGCTTATCTATATGTTTTTACCTTTTATTTTTTAGTTAATTGTGTTGTTTTTAGTTAATTATATTAATTGTATTGTTACTATTACAGTGATCTTCTTTTAACTTTTTTTATTTAAAGATTTATTTATTTACTTGAGAGACAGAGACAGAGACAGAGCATGGAAGAGAGCGGGGAGAAGAAGAGGGAGAGGGGAAGCAGACTCCCCACTGAGTGCAGTGCCCATCTCAGGGCTTGATCTCACAACCCTGAGATCATGACTTGAGCCAAAACCTACAGTCCCATGCTCAACCTGTTCAACCGACTATGCAACCCAGCTGCCCCTATGGTGATTTTCAATCCTAGTTTAAAGGGACTCACTTTGGGGTGCCTTGGTGGCTCAGTCACTTAAACGTCTTGTTCTTGGTTTTGGCTCAGGTCATGGTCTTGGGATTCTGGGATGGAGCCCATGTCCCACTCAGCGGGGAGTCTGCTGGTTTTTCTCTCTGGAAATACCTTCCCCGACTCACTTGTTCTCTCTCTAAAAGAAAGAAATCATAATGAAGGAAGGAAGGAAGGAAGGAAGGAAGGAAGGAAAGAAGGGAGGGACTCATTTAAGGAGTCTTTATTTCTACATTTATTTTTTCCCTGAAAGCAGTTATTCTTGGATATGGACCTCATACAGCTATGTTAAAATATTTTTTGTTAAAATATTTAAATGTATGGTTTCCAAAAAAAATAATGAAATGTATACCATTGAGGACAAAGCAGAAATGTCCATGTGCTTTTACTATTCTTCACTATTTCTTTGGGTCCATTTTTTATCTCTTTACCATATTTGTTGAATCGAGGTTTACATACCTTCCTCTGACAACAAAGAGAAATGGAAAAAGTTAGGAAAATGAAGCTTTCAAGGAGAGAATTACAAAAGCAGAAAATAACCTAAGAAAGATGATGGCATTTATATACACAGAAAAAAAATGTAACAAAAGATGCTTTGGTTTTGCTATTTTATGTTCAACTGAAAACAGGTGGACAAGGGTCCTGAGCTGAATTCTGAATATAAGGCAGATCTCCACAAAAAATCCTCTAAATGAGGCCTGAAATACCCTAACACCACCATGTAATAACTTTTCCTTATAAACCAAGCTATTTGTCTATTACCTACGATTCGAAATACACCAAGCTTTGCATATCCCTTCCCAGAGACAAACTGCATGTCTGGAAGATGGGAGAAAAATATATATATCATCTGTAAATTCCCTATATTTATAAATTATAATTACTTGCTTTTCTTATGTATGTTCCTATAAACAAATTTAGGGAAATTGTTACTTTGTGTCCCAAATCACAAAAAATAACAAAGGATACTGTGCTCTTTATTACATCACAACCTGAAGTATACAAGGTCTTTTTTTTTTTTTTAATTTCTTTTCAGCGTAACAGTATTCATTGTTTTTGCACCACACGCAGTGCTCCATGCAATACATGCCCTCCCTAATACCCACCACCAGGCTCCCCTAACCTCCCACCCCCTGCCCCTTCAAAACCTCTCAGGTTGTTTTTCAGAGTCCATAGTCTCTCATGGTTCACCTCCCCTTCCAATTTCCCTCAACTCCCTTCTCCATCTCCCCATGTCCTCCCTGTTATTTCTTATGCTCCACAAATAAGTGAAACCATATGATAATTGACTCTCTCTGCCTGACTTACTTCACTCAGCATAATCTCTTCCAGTCCCGTCCATGTTGCTACAAAAGTTGGGTAGTCATCCTTTCTGATGGAGGCATAATACTCCATAGTGTATATGGACCACATCTTCCTTATCCATTCGTCCGTTGAAGGGCATCTTGGTTCTTTCCACAGTTTGGTGACCGTGGCCATTGCTGCTATAAACATTGGGGTACAGATGGCCCTTCTTTTCACTACATCTTATACAAGGTCTTTTAATGATGCTAAAATTAATCCCTGGAATTCTCCATTACCAATAGTCCCTGACTTAGATTGGTTTTTTACTTCATGATGGTGCACAAGTGATACACAGTCAGTAGAAACCATACTTCAAATACTGAGTTTTGATCTTTTCCTGGGCTAGCACTATGTGGTACAGTACCTCCCTGTGATGCTGGGTGGTGGCAGCCAACCACAGCGCCCAATCTGCCACATGATTAGGAGGGTAATCAACTGACACACTTACTTCTGTACCCATACAGCCATTCTGTTTCTCATTTTCAGTACAGTATTCAATAAATTACATGAGATATTCAACACTGTATTAGAAAATAGCTTTGTGTTAGATCATTTGGCCTAATTATAGGCTATGGAAGGGTTCAGAATATATTTAAATATATTTAAGGCAGGTAAGCTGTGATGTTTGATAGATTAGGGTATAAAATGCATCACTGACTTTGAGTAGTTGAAACTTACAATGGGTTTACCAGGATGTAACCCCATCAAAAGTCAAGGAAGATCTGTATAAAGTTCCCCATCAACATTTTGTTTAGTGCTTTGGAATTCACCAATGAGAGCTCCCGAGATTATTATTTAATTAGGGGTAGCAAATTTCTAATTCTGTCATTTATAAGCTAGAATTCTTTTATACAGGGGGAAAAAAGGTTCCTTACCAGTTATTTGATTACCCTAAAAGGCAAAGTAAATGCTTGATTAGTTCCCTAAATTTATCAGTTTCCAGAGCCATAAATTAAGCTATTAACCTGCAGTGGTGACCACAATTTTGAGGTGGAGGGGTAAGGAATAGTCAAATGCATTTTTAAATGGTGTTTAATGTGTTTCAGTCCATCAGAAATAACAGAGTAAAACTAATGAATCACTGAAGTAGTAATGAGGAAAATTTTATTGTGCACACACCAAAAAGAAAGTTTCAAACCAGAGGCACTCAAACCAAAACATGGAATGAGACTCAGGCATGTATTTTTATAGAGCAGCTTATATAGTGAGAGAGCAATGATTGTTTATTCTTCACAATGATTGGTTATAATATTAAAATTTTCTTAAATGATTGGGAATTGGTGAGTGGTTGCCTTATAAACTCTGTAAAATAATTCAAGTTTTACTTATGATTTCCACAGGCATAAGCAAGAAATGACCTAGATCAAGTTAGTCTTGCCAAATAAGCCAAATTAAGCTTTGTTTGTATAATGAAACTGGTTTTGTGTGTTGAGGGAATTTTCCAGGCTGATCTCCATTTGTTTTTGCTTTTTTAGAGATTTATTTATTTTTGAGAGAGAGAGAGAACACTTTAAGGGGGAGAGGCACTAACGGAGGAAAGGCAGAGGGAGAGGGAGAGGGAGAGGAAGTGAAACAGACTCTCTGCTGGTCTCATGACCTTAGATCATGACCTGAGCCAAAATCAAGAGTCAGACACTTAACTGAATGAGCCACTCAGGTACCCCTCGGCTTGTTTTTATTTTAACGTGGTCAATATTCTTTTTGATGATCAAGTTTTATAAATCCAAGTAAGTTTTTCAGAAAGTAATTTTGGCAATTGTATCAAAAAGAGTTTAAGTATCATGACTTAAAATTTCACTTTTGTAATATATACATAGAAATGTCCATCACATTGTTATTATAAAACTGAATAATCTTAAATGTATATTTGGGAAATAAGTAAATTATAGTATATCCAAATATTAGAATACTATGTAAGCCATTAAAAATCAGGATTATCAGATTCTGGTTCCAGATGGAACAAGCACACTATGTATCCCTTTCTCTCCTACTGAATGCAGCTAAAATCCTACAAAGATTGTACAGAGTAACTATTTGAACACTCTGGCAAGTAAATAGTGACAGAGTAAGGAAGAAGACCAGAATCTGAAGTACCTCACTTCAAATTACCTCACTGGTAAATTTACCAGTATTTTTTCCTTCATTTTGCCACAACTTGGGCCTGGAGACAGTTCCAGCCAAGGAGGTGTGTGGCAGCACGAGGTGACTGAAGCCACTGGCTTCCTCAACTAGAAGTTACCAAAGGAGATTACAGACAGGAAGGACCTCAAGAAAGTGACCCCATTAAATTATATATAAACTCCAGTTTCATACCCCAAGCCCATGTATTATGGGTCTAACCTTAACCAGCATATAAAAGACTTTGAGATCTAAACTAACAGATAAAGCATCACCCAAGTCACAGATTGACAAGTGGATGATGCACATCTGCAGATCTAAACAGTATTGCAAAGACTTTGAAAAATGAGCTGACGTTGGAACCACAGCTCACAGAAGTGCACTGGAACTTGAAGCCTAAACCTAAAAAGATCAGTTGGCTTCTAGGGCAAAATTAACAACATTTATCATGGGATTTCAACAAGGAAGTCATACAGTGTTTAAAATGTCCAGGACCCAAAATTACTACAGGAAAAACTCCACTCACATGGAAAAAAAAAAACAGTCAAAAGACAACAACACTGAGATGACAGATGATGGAATTATCTGACAAAACTTTAAGCAGCTTTACAAAAATTCTCTAACAATCATAAAAACTGTTGAAACAAATGAAAAATAGGAAGTCTCAAAAAGAAACAGAAAACAGAAAAAAAAAAAAACAAATAATGAACTCAAAAACCAAAATTTTTTAAAGCTCACTGATGGCTTCAATAGCAGAAATGAGATGAAAAAGTAAAGAGTCAGTGAACTGGAAGACAAATCAATAGAAAATATCCAATGAACAACAAAGAGAAAAAAATATATATTGGAAAAAAATATTAAGAGACAATGTCAAAGTCTAATATTCATAACATCAGAGTCCTAGAAAGAAAAGAAAAAGAGTGCCATGCTGAAAAAAATAGACAAGTAATGGCTAAAATCTTCTCAAATATGTTGAAGAAAAATTGAGAGAACATCTTTCCAACAGACCAGCTCTAAAAGAATTATGAAAAGAAGTTCTTCAGACAGAGGGAAATAATACCATAAGAAAATACTAAAAAAGTCAAAATATCCCAAAAGAAAAAGAGGAAACAAACAAACAAACACAAAACTGTGGGAGAAAATATGACAAAAATAGATTTAAATCAAAACATTAAATAAAATCTTAACATAGAGATTAACCAAAAGACCTTGTTGAAATAAGTCAATCAGAAAAAAACAATTACCATATGATCTCTCTGATATGAGGAATTTGAGAGGCAGGGTAGGGAATCATGGGCGGGCAGGGAGGGAAAAAAATGAAACAAGATGGGACCAGGGAGGGAGTCAAACCGTAAGAGATTCTTAATCTCAAACAAACTGAGGGTTGCTGGGATTTGGTGGGGGGGTGGGGGGGGGTGCAGGGATAGGGTGGCTGGGTTATGGACTTTGGGGAGGATATGTGCTATGAATTGCGTAAGACTGATGATTCACAGACCTGTATCCCCGAAGCAAATAATACATTATATGTTAATTTTTAAAAAAGACCTCATTAGAATACATTTTTAAAAAATCAGAATCCAATCAAAAGAGTATGGTTTGGGCATAAAAAGACACAGAATGGGAAGAAATAGAAATCCCAGAAATAAACCCATATGCATGCAGTCAATTAATTTGTAACAAATGAGCCATGCATTTAATGGGGAAAGGACAGTCTCTTCAGTAAACGATGCTGGAAGAGCCAGACAATCACATGCAAAAGAATGAAACCAGTCCGCCATCTTACATCACTTCCAAAAATTAACTCAAAATAGATTAAATACTTAACTGTAAGACCTGAAATCATAAAATAGTTAGAAGAAAACAGGCAGTAAGCTTCTTAACACTGATCTTGGCAATGATTTTTTCGATCTGACACCAAAAGCAAAGGCAACAAAAACAAAAATAAACAAGTGGGACAACAACAAACTAAAAAGCTTCTTCAAAGCAAAAGGAACCATCAGCAAAATGAAAAGGCAACCCACTGAATGGGAGAAAATACTTGTAAATCATGTATCTGATAAGGGGTTAAAATCCAAAATATATAAAGAATTCATATAACTCAATATAAAAAAAACAAAAAACATGAAAAATGGGCACAGAGTCTAAACATTTTTCCAATGACATACAGATGGTCAACAGGTCCATGAAAAGATGCTTAGTAGCATTCGCTATCAGGGAAATGAAAATCAAAGCCACAATGAGATATCACCTTATACCTGTCAGAATGGTTAAAATTAAAAACAAAACAAACAGTAAGACAAATGAACAAACAAGTAAGAAATAAGGGTCGGTGAAGATGTGGAGAAAAGGGAACGCCTGTACACTGCTGGTGGGAATGTAAACTGATGCAGGCACTATGGAAAAGAATATGGAGGTTCCTTGAAAAATTAAAAAGAGATACTATATAACCTAGCAATTTCATTTCTGGGTATTTATTCAGAGAAAATGAAACCACTAACTTACTGGCCTTGTAAAAGGAGTTCAGAAGGTTTCATTCTTCTTCAGTTTTCTGGAATAATTTGAGGATAGGTACTAACTCTTCTTGAAATGTTTGGTAGAGGAGGGAGCTAAGAGAAGGACCCTAGGCTTATCTTGTCCCTTGAACACAACTAAATAACTAACAAATCATTCTGAATGCCCAAGAAATCAACCTGAGTACTGACAGAAAAAACTGCACAACTAGGAGAAAAGAGGCCACATCGAGGAAGGTAGGAGGAACAGAGACATGGTTTGGGGGAGAAAAGGATCACAGTTGCTGCAGAGAGGGTGGGGACCTAGTTTCAGGGAAGGGTGCAGGGGTAGCACATGGGAATGCACAAGAAGCACACTTCCCAAAGCCACTGGCGGGAAGATGAGAGAGGCTGATTTTCCTGAGTTTTTTGCAACCAGTGGGGGTCAAAGATTGGAGTTTTAAAGGTTGGTAGGCTTGGCTGGGATAGCCCTGAGGGCACTGCCCTACTCCTGGAGAGAAGTCAGGCAAGCAGCATCTGGGGCAGACAGGGCGATGTGAGAGATGCTTACACCACACAGAGGAGAGATCATTTGCTTTTCTTGGAGTGCATCTGTGAAAGGTAGCGTTCGCAGAGATGACTCTCTGGGAAAGAAGGAGCCAGTAGGCACCATTTCCCTCCCCCACCCCTTGGCACAGCCTCAGAACCACGTGCCGAGAGTGGCTCACCATGAACTGGCTGCTGAGTTAGCCTGCTTGCTCTAAGTCCCATTCCCCATGCCACTGCCCTTCTTGGTCAAACCTGCATCCCTCCTAATGCAGTGAGACCCTCCCCGAGAAGACCAACACAAACCCCCACCATAGCATATCCCTAAAATTTAGAGTTTTTAAAGTCACCAGGCTTGGCTGGGATAGAGCCCAAAGTGCTCCATGCTGTTTCTGCCAAACAACCTGGACACAGACAATGTGAAAACAGTAATCTAAAAAATACCTGCGATGCACAGGGGAAGATTGTTTGCTCTTCTGAGAGTGATTCCCTGAGAGCAGCAAGCATGGAGACCTCTCTTCAGGGATAAAGGAGCTGGCTGGCATCATTTCCCTCTCCCATCCCTCAGCATAAACCAGCTTCAGTAAATAGCACAGTGCTGACACTGGCTACATAACCTCTTACACCAAGTACTGCCATGCTGCTGTCAACTAGTACTGCCCTTCTCCAGAATATGTGTCTCAGTCTCAGTACAGTGGGCCCCTTTCCCTGATCAGCAGAAATCCCTGCACACACCAACTCTCCTGACCAGAGTTCTCCAAGGCTTCAGTTCTAGTGAAAGTAGCATCAGGTCTCATTTAAGAAGCAGACAAGAGCAAACCTGTTAAAACTGGCCATGCTCTGGCCAAGGTCCAAACACTGTCCACTGCAGACATGATTTGCAGATGATGGCCCTGAAGGATAGAGCAGCCAAAACTCAGCAGCAGAGAGCATGCAGCACACACCAGAGACACTTCCTGAAGCACCAGGCCCTGCATGGTATATGACCTCTTCTTCATAAAACATTACCCTGAGGAGGAGGAAACATAACAGGCTTTTCTAACACAAAGAAGACAGAGACTTATAGACAAACTGCCAAGATGGAGGAATTCATCCCAAATGAAACAAGAAGAGGTCACAGCCAGAGATCTAATTGAAAGAGACAATAGTAATATGCCTGATGAAGAATTTAAAGCAACAATTACAAGGATACTCACTGAGCTAAAGAAAACTACGGAAGACGTCAGGGAGGCCCTTACCACAGAGATAAAAGAATTTTAAGAAATCAGAAATGAAAAATGCAATAACTGAAATCTAAAACAGACTGGATATAATGAACACCAGGATGGAAGAAGCAGAGAAACAAATAAGTGATACAGAAGATGGAATAATGGAAAATGAGGAAATAGAAGAAAGCAGACAAAGAAGAATTATGGATCATGAGAATAGACCTAGGGAATTCAATGACCCTATCAAACAAAATAGCAATGATATTAGGAGTCCCAAAAGAAGAAGAGAGAGAAAATGTGGCAGAAAATTTTTTTGAGGAAATAATAGTTCAACAGTTCCCCAATCTGGGCAAGGAAACAGACATCCAAATCCAGGAAGCACAGAGAACTCCCATCAAAATCAACAGAAGCGAGGCCAACACCAAGAAATATTATAATTAAATTTGAAACATATAGTGATAAAGAAAAACTCATAAGAGCACCAAGATAAAAGAAGTCCCTAAGTTACAAGGGAAGATCCATGGGACTGGCTACAGATCCCTCCACAGAAACTTGGCAAGCTAAAACAGTGGCACGATATATTCAATGTGCTGAAAGGGAAAAACATGCAGTCAAGAATAATCTATCCAGCAGGGCTCCTATTCAGAATACAAGGAGAGATAAAGGGTTTCCCAGACAAAAAAAACTAAAGGAATTCATGACCACTAAACCAGCCCTGCAAGAAATATTAAAGGGGACCCTTCGACAGGAATGAACAAAGCAACAAACCTAGAACAGAACAGAGAAAATCTCCAGAAACGCTAACAAACTATGTTCATGATCCCAGAGTTCTAATAGGGGATCAAGCCCCATGTCAGGCTCTCTGCTCAGCAGGGAGCCTGCTTCTCTCTCTCCCTCTGCTTGCCTCTCTCTCTGTCAAATAAATATATAAAATATTTTTAAAAAGGACTGTTTATAAATAAATAAATAAATAAAAATTTTTAAAAAAAGAAAAAGGACATGTAGATTAATGAAAAAGAATAGACAATCCTAAAATAAACCTAGGTATATATGCCCCATCGATTTTTTACAAAAGCACAAAAGCAATTCAATGGAGAAAGAATACTCTTCAACAAATGGTGCTGGAACAACTGGACATCTTATGTGAAAAGGCAATGACCCCCAAACTAAACCTCATACCTTATTCAAAAATTAACTCAAAATGGATCATACACCTAAATATATAATGTAAAACTATAAAACTTTTAAAGCATAGGAGTAAATCTTCATTACCTGGGATTAGTCTAAGAATTCTCAGCTCTGAAACTATAAGCATAATCCAGAAAAAAAAATTGATAAGCTAGGCTTCATCAACTTTTGCTCTTTAAAAGATACATAAGAGCGTAAGGATATCCTCTTAAAAGATACAAAGAGCATAAGGAAGCCTGGGTGGCTCAGTCATTAGGTGGCTGCCTTCGGCTCAGGTCATGATCCCAAGGTCCTGGGATAGAGACCCACATTGTGCTCCCTGCTCAGGGGAAGGCCTACTTCTCCCTCTCCCACTCCCCTTGCTTGTGTTCCCTCTCTCGCTATCAAATAAATAAATAAAGTCTTAAAAAAAAAAAGTTACTCTTAAGAGCATGAAAAAAAAAGCTACGTGCTAGGAGAAAACATTTGCAAATCCCGTAACAGATGAAGGATTTAAACCTAGGATATATAAAGAACTCTAAAAATTCAGAATAAGAAAACATTACCAACAAGAAAACTCAATTAAAATGGGCCAAAGGGATGACTCGAATGGTTTAATAAGGAGATACACGAATGACAAGCCCATGAGAAAATATTCAATGTCATTAGCCATGAGGGAAATGCAAAGTTAAAAATTAAAACCATGATGAGCTACCTCTGCATATCTATTACAATGTCTATAATAAAAAGGTATTTATAATACCAACCACTAGTTAGGGTGCACAGCAAGTAAAGCTCTCATAACTTGCCAGTAAGAATATAAAATGGTGGGACGCCTGGGTGGCTCAGTTGGTTAAGCGGCTGCCTTCAGCTCAGGTCATGATCCCAGCGTCCTGGGATCGAGTCCCACATTGGGCTCCTTGCTCGGCAGGGAGCCTGCTTCTCCCTCTGTGTATGCCTGTGCTCGCTCTCTTGCTCTCTCTCTCTCTCTCTGACAAATAAATAAATAAAATCTTTTAAAAAAAAAAAAAAGAATATAAAATGGTATAGCCATCCTGGGAAAAAGTTCCATATCTTCCTATAAAGTTAAACATAAGCTTACCATATGAGCCAGCAATCTTATTCTTGCATATTTACACTAGAGAAATAAAAACTTTTATCATAGTAAAACCTGCACATGAATGTTTGGAGTCATTTTATTCATAATCACCAAAACCTGGGAAAACAAATATCCTTCAGAAGGTGATAAACAAACTGATAGACCTATACAGTGAAATACTCCTCATCAATAAAAAGTGAACTGTTGAATATAACATCTTGGATGAATATAAAGAACATCACACCGAGTGAGAGAACCCAATCATAGTTTTTCACCTATGATTACAATTACATGACATTTTTGAAGTCAGAACTATAGTCATGGAGGAGGAATTAGCGATTCCTAGAGGTTACTAACAGGGGAGACTCTGTTGAGTATGAGGGAGTTTTTTTGTTCTATTTTGTTTTGTATGCTGAGACTGTTCTGTATTCTACATACTGGTAGCAGTAGCAGAATTTTTTTTAAGATTTTATTTATTTATTTTAAGGGTGGGGGACAGAGGAAGAGAGGGAATCCTCAAGCAGACTCCCTGCTGCACACACAGTGGGACAAGGGCTCAATCCCAGAACCCTTAAAGCATGACCTGAGCTGAAATCAAGAAAAGGCTGCTTAACTGACTGAGGCACCCAGGCACCCAGCAGTAACATATATCTATACATCTGTTAAATTCATAGAATCTACATCTTTTTCTTTAAGATTTTTATTTTTAAGTCATCTCTATAGCCAAAGTGAGGCTCCAACTCACAACCCTGAAATTAAGAGTCTCATGCATTTCCAAACTGAGCTAGCCAGATACCCTAGAATCTACATCACTGAAAGTTCATTTTAAGGTATAATAATTTAAATAAAACCTTTAACAAAAAACGTATGAGAACTATAAAAAACATAAGACAATATTTCTCAGCTTTGTTTTTTAAAATGCATAATAGTACAGGAGCTAATTATCCAAATGAGAACTCTGGATATTTGGATTATGTTAATTTTTTTTCCTGTGGTTTTTAAATTTTTCTATAATAATAGATTACTTTTAAAGCTAGGAAAATAAAATTTATTTAATGGGAAATTTTTACCATCCATTCTAATCTTCTAAACTCTAGCAGTTTAGAGTGTCACATTCTGTTTCCATTACTTCTTTTGAAAATCATATATGTAAAACATTTTACTTGTATCTTAAATTTGAATTTAATTGTTTTTCAAAAATGTCCTATAAATTATTTAATGATGGGGAAAACTGAAAATGATTTTCAATATTTTTAATACTATGATATTTAAATGATTGTATTGCTAAAAGTTTCCAAGGAAATTTTTTACTGCATTTTTTAAAACTTCAGAAGTTTGAAAGTATTCAGTACTTTAAAGTCTATAACATATTAACCCTAAAATTTTCTTTTTAATCCTTTTTCAATTAAAAAAACAACAGACAAGTACTTGACAGAAGAAATGAACTTGAAAGAGATACCTGTATGGAATCTTTGAGGACTAAGACCTGTAATGAAGAAGGTAATGGTATCCAAATTACCCAAAGTACTTAAAGTGTAACAGAATAACAGTGTTATAGCTGCCAAGAGCTTCCGGTAAATGAATAAAAATAAGAAATCCCTGGGCATTGCTAGTTGGTGTGTTGTAAGACAGTTCTTGGATATTATAATGTAAAATACCAAGTTAGCGGATTATAACAAAGGCTTAATTTTAATGATCATACAAATAAATGAGAGGACCTTGTTAAAATATTGATTCTCACTGAATAGGTCTGGAGCAGAGCCCATGATTCTGAATTTCTAACATGCTCTCAGTAATGTATATGCTGCTGGCTTGGAAATTATACTTTGAGAAGCCAAGCTTTGAAGGTCAATGAGAAAAATGGCATGATTCTTGCCTAATTTAGTAAGAAATAAATGTACATAGTAAGTTAGACTACAAGTGGTACCCCCTAAAAAACATGAGGAGGTAAGAGAACAATGACTTCTAGCCAAGATGTTCAGCTGAGCGGTTGGCCTTCAAAGATAAGAATTTCAACATGAAGAAATTGTATGAGAAATTATAGAAAAAAGCACAAATAGCGCATAGATGACTGTGTGTGAAGGAACTAAAATAATATTTGAATGTTCTCACTATGTCCCCTTTTCACTATTCTCTAAAGATAAATCTTAGCTTCGCCTATTTACTTTCTTACCTTCCTCTCTGAAAATGGGTCATGTCTGCTTAACGAAATCTTTGAGACTGAAGTGTAAAATTTGGAAAAACAACAACAAAAATACAGAGAAGGACAAGAGTACCATGTGGAGTTAGGAGGCTTCATATGAAGGGTTTTGGGGGTTTTTTTTCTGCATAGCCCAGAGACAGAAGTGTATGAGAGCAACTTCAGCATCTGAGGGAAGTGAACAGGAGAAAAAAAAGAACTTTTCAGAAGTACTGCATAGTGCCAGGCATATAGCACTTACTTTACTGCTATTCTTTTATAAACTGAGGTCTACCAAGTATATGTCACAAAGCCTATACAATACATGGTCCCAACTCCAACCCAAAATACTATCACTTCAGCTCTTCAGTTCTCATCTATAAAGTCAAAATTTCAATGGAATGATTCTTATAAAAGATGAGCAATTGAATAAACAATTTAAAGCAATGCTTTGAGCATTAGTTTAAAGATAAATGATTCCATGTAGGGGGGGAAATGGCATTTTCCAATTTTGTTTTCCTTTGAAAAGAAGCGTGAAATTAATTCAAGAAGGCCAGCAGCTAATTGATGGTTACTAATAAGATGGTAGAATAGGAGGTCTCCAGCACTCCAGCACCCAAAACACGAATTTGGCAACCACCCACAACTAAAACTGCCATTGTAAAAACTTCAAAATCCAGGGTAGAAAGTTGCAACACCCCAGTGGCATCCAAGACAGAGGAAGGACTCTTTGAGAAAGCATACCCTGCCCCAGGACTCTGACTACAGACTCAGGAGCAGCTCTATTACCCCATATACATGTTCTAGCTGCACTCAACCACTGCCATGCTACCAACCCTGCCTCCTGGTGGACCTGGCAGGGTTGACACCTGCTGTGACCTTACCAACAAGCCCATGGACTGCAGTTCCAACTTCAGACCAGGAAGCAACCCCCTAACTAGCTCCAACTGCTCAACTGTGATCCCAGAATCAGTCTTGTCCACCCAAGGGACCTGGGAGGAAACATGCCAATCTGTGTCCCAAGTAACAGGCCTCCCAACTATGGATTCAGAAGTAGCCTATCCACCTGCGTAACCAACACAAGCTATGCCTCCTGACAATCCCATTAATAAACCAGCTAACCACTGATCTGACTATAGACCTGGAAGCAGCCCATGATCTGATCCTGGTTCTGCTAAACTGCAGACTATGGACCTGGAAGCAGCCCATCATGATCCTGGAGGCAGGCTTGTTTCCTGGGAACCTGCTGAATAGGTCTTCACCTGCCAAAATACTTTGTAAAGAATGGATGAAGTTCCTGCTCCTTTAGTTGCACAGACATCAGTGCAAGGCTATAGATTCACAAAGAATCAGGCAAATATGATACCACCAAAGGAAATGAAGAAAGCTCCATAACCAATGCAAAGGAAATGAAATTCCATGAACTGCTTGAAAGAGAACTCCAAAAAATTGTCTTTAAAAAGCGTAGTGAGCTAAAAGAGAACACAGACAACTAAAAAAAGTCAGGAAAACAGGGGCACCTGGGTGGCTCAGTGGGTTAAAGCCTCTGCTTTCGGCTCAGGTCATGATCCCAGGTCCTGGGATCGAGCCCTGCATCGGGCTCTCTGCTCTGCGGAGAGCCTGCTTCCTCCTCTCTCCCTGCCTGCCTCTCTTGCCTACTTGTAATCTCTGTCTGTCAAACAAATAAATAAAATCTTTAAAAAAAAAAAAAA